>JADRCD010216615.1:0-22856 GCA_019843815.1 Montemys delectorum
CCTATAACAAGAATTGTATCCACGGACGTTAGTTTCCATAGAAACCCTCAATAAAGAGGTTTAATGAAGTAATAAACAATCAAGGTCTTTTGGTAAGTGACTCACTCCTGTACCAGCCTGACCAGGGCTTGAACCTTAACAACCTCGCTTTGAACTGGCTGCCTAGTCATTGGAGACACTGTATGTCCAGACTATTGTGCCTGAAACCGTATTGTGGTACGTGACTTTAGTAATACAACCATTGTACTTCGAATGGTTTCATTGAGAGTACCTTCTCTGTGTTATGCAGTGTGCCTGGGTCCTTTCCGTTGCTTCTCTCATTTAATATCTCAAAGAACTCCGTAAGGAACATCTACTTGAGGCACCAGAACTGACTCATCTTCAATGAGAAAAGATAAAGACAAGGCCTCAGCAGTGAGTCCTCCCTCCACAGCCTCACGTAGGACGCAGACCTGGCTGCAGCAACAGGACCTTGGAAATAACTACAATACTTGATCAGTAATATTTTCAGGTACATGCCTCCTTGACATAGGTGACTACTGAATCTGCCAGGGTGACAAGTGAGAGTTGCATCTGGAGAAAATGGATAATGGCCTCCTGAGACTAATTTCCCCAAAATCCAAATATATTTTCTCTTGAAGTACGAATAAAGTGTCTACAGTGTGCATTCAAACATGCATGTCAACTAACAAGCTCAAGGGCAAGACCAGTGAGGTTGTGGATTTTGAAAAGATGGTGGGAAATGGTTTACTGAGGCAAACCAAAATGAATTTAAAAAACCCACAGCAATTGTAACCATTATTGTTAATATACAACAGGCTCTGAGCTAAGTACTCTCAATATTACCAGAGTTAACGCTGTTAAAAATTCCATGGAATTCTTCTGTCTCCTAGTTTCTATCTGATTGTGTTAGAGTTGTACACGACTCTGGTGGAGCTCCCCAGGAGTGGAGCTAACTGGGAGGCGTTAGATCTTCGAGTCATGCCCTTGAAGAGGGTTTGTCTCTTCTTCCTTTGTGCAGTTGCCTCCTAGCATGATGTGGTTTCACTCAGCCAGGCCCTCTCATCATCGTCTGCTGCTTTGCCACAACCCCTAACCAGGATGACCAACACAACATGGACTAAAGCTGCTAAAGCCATTCTTCTTCTGCTAATGCTATCAGGTATTGATTACCATAGCATACATCCAATACCCTCTGTTTGATCCTCTGCAATGGTAAGCTTGATGCCACCTCTCTCCTGAGTTACTGTGATGAATTGATATATGTCAAAAGTTCAAGAGGGGACCCAGCACAAAACAGGCTGTCCATGCATCTTATATGTTACTACTCTGTCCCTTTCACATACATGAAAACTGAAGCACTAAAGAAATATTCCAAGATGGGCTGGTAATTGAGAGCCAGACTTCCTTCAGTGACTCCTGGGGAGTGGCGGGGGAAGCCCCAGCTTTTTCCAGGTTCTTGTGCTTTCTTCCAGAATTGAGGGACTAAAGCTTCTATACCTCGAATCTCCCTACCCTGCTTCTGCACAGTGCCATTGCTCCTTCCAGAACAATTGTTTTCACCTATGTAAAAATAAGAATGTCCACTATGAGGAGAAGGTACACAGCTTCTGCTCAAGAGTTGAGTGGAATGGAGATAAACTCTTGTGTGAGAGCCATTGACACTTTCATTAAGTACGACCAGCTCACAGAAAAGTTCTGCTTTGATATATGTCTCCCTGTGGCTCCCACAGAAGTCACCCAACTGCCTGCACTGTAATGTAATCAGGTAACCTTTGTCTGTGACAAGCCCCAGGCTGGCGAATGTTAAAACACAAACAAAAGGAAATGACTTTTTGATTGACATGACTGTGCTGTGCATTGGCCCCACAGATAAAATCAGTCAAAACAAATCAGTTTATGCACCAACACATACTTAGAAAGATTGTATTTGGAAATTTCACAGCAGATGTGATCTTTTTTCCTGGTTTTGCTTTCAAAGTCCTTGGTGTCATTTATCTTCCGATAAGGGAGAATAAAAAAGAGACAGTCAGCTCAAGTTCTCAGCTTTTAATTACATAAGATCACACTATCACACTGGGAGTCTTCTAAAACCGTGTTTTTCTGGGCCCCTAGAGGAGAATATTATGAGTCTATAAGTTTAGAATGAAGACAAAGAATGAATATATATATATATATATGTTTTTTATGTTATAGAAATAGAACCAGAGATGTTCTTGGGCCTTTGGGAAATCAGGAAAAGGAAAAATGAAAATGACATATGCTTATACATTGATGAAATGAATAGAGAGTGTGACTTTCATATATATTCTTTCTAAGTGAATGCACACCTCTGACAGTCTTAAGGAGATTAATCCTAGGCTTAGGCACTCAGCTTTTCAATTTATAGTCCTGGTGCTTGGTATATATTGAATGAAAGAAGAGAGGCTACATGATTATCTTAAGATCTTTCCTTGTTTCAAAGTCTTGAGTTTTCTTTGCCCTCCATTTATAATCATTGTTTTGGAATTTCATACTGACACAAATAGAATTCACTTGAAGTGCACTCAATAAATTGTTTAAGTCCTCTTCAAATGACAACCTCTAACATTGGAAAAAGCCTTTGGGTGTGAAACACGGGGATGAAAAACAGACTCTAGTCACCTCTCATGGCTGCTGGGTCACATGGCACTCTCTGCCACCACCCTCAACTACCACTCGCTCCAAAGAGCAAAATAGCAGAGAAGCTCCTGACCCTAACTCTCTTCCTCCATTCCAGAGCTCCTCCTTCAGCCTTCTGTCTTGTCCTCTAAAGTTTTAGTATACCAGAACTCGTGGGATTTCCAGACTTTTTGGACTATGGTTAGCTAAATTAACATTGCATCCACTTAGTTTCACATAACTAAGACTAGAAGACCATTTTTCAGAGCTAAAATGCCCAGCAGGTCAAAGTAATCTCAGGACAGACTTCTCCACACCTTTGTGACAGTCTTATGGCCACACTAGCAAAATACTTTTCTTCTGATAAAGAAACTGAGTGCACATCGCAATAAGCATCAAGGTCTCTCTCCCTGCCAGTGTGCCTGACTGACTGACTGTGAGGGTCTGGAAGAGAAGAGAAGAAAGGGTACGATCTGATAAGCTCCAGGTAAGTTTTTAACCACCTTACTTTCTGCCTTGAGGTAAGCCATCAATTCCTCTGTTTTAAATGTGAGTAAGGTTAAGAAGGCATCGGCATCTTTCTCAAAGCTACATCCTCAGTAAGGTTCTGAGAAGAGTTTGAGTCCTGGCCTGGTGTGACATTGCAGGTTCTTCTGAATGGTAGTGCAGAATCAACACAGTTCCTTTTGGGAGGTTCCTAGTGAGACTCTCTTAACAAAGTCTCCTTTCCCATCTTTAAGTTCTTACACAATTTATATTTTTACAGCACTCTGTGTGAGGCTGAAGATAGAAGGAAGGATTATTTTCTCAAACACTCAATCATGATAATGCTTCAAAAGATGAACCATGGTATCCTTGGTTTTCAATTTCCAGTAGATAAGGTGTGTGACCCCAATGGGAAAACCAGGATCCTTAGATGAGTGCTTGGCTCATCTCTCCCTATCTGGAAATGATCTCAAGTTGGAACTTAATAAATACGGAGACTAACCCCTCAGTTATGTGGGAATAAATCTCCACTTAGCAGCCATGCTCAGCGTTCAAGTTGGTCAGTTACTTCAGCTGTCTTTAACTGTGTTTTGTCTGCAAGTTACAGTCAGCTGCTGCTGCTTCAGCAGCATCTCATTAAAATGCAACAATATTGTTTCCAAGGACTGGAATTAAGGAACAGTTTTGAAATTTGCTAGATAATGGAAGGTATGCATTATAATACATACAACCGTCAGTTGTAAACTCCCTAATGTCATAGGTAAAACAGACAAAACAATACAGTTTATGAAGTGTTCTGTAAGATAAATCCACCAACATATAGAGGATGCCAATATTTTGTTTGCTTGTGAGTTTCTAATTAAAAATCTGTCCTTCAATGGAGAGCCTATCATTTTCTAAAAAACGCAGTAGTTTTCTTACTGCTACAATGAAGTATTTGAGATAATTAAGAAATAAAGAGAAAAGACTTCATTTGGGCCTCAGTTTGGAGATTCTAGCCCATGACTGATTCACTCCATTGCTTTGGGCCTGTGGTGAGGTAATGCATCACCGCAGATGCATTCTCTGAAGCAAAACCACTCACTCCATCAACCAGTAAATGGGAAGAAAAAAGAAAGAGACCGTTCTGCCACAGTTCCCTTCCAAGGCTTTCTGCAACTTACGGACTTCCTACCAGTCCGTACTTCCTAACAACTATGTTAAAGACTGGGGCCTAGCACATGAATCCTTAAGGATCCTAATCCACATTATAAAGTCATGTTTTAAAACTATGAAAACTACATGGTAGCCATTTCATACATTCTGTGCACTGAGCTCCATTTTCTAACATTGAAAGTAATAAATATCTCTAGGAAGAAATACTTAGGGAACATGGAATTTGCTTGGACTGTAGCTCTGTTTAGCTCAGTTTTTAACAATCAAGTCAACTACTCTATATTTTTAAAGAATTTGTAATTACTAATGATGAGTGAAAATTAAAGATGATTTTTAACAAGCCATTTGTGGCCAGACTTTTGAGAGAGAAAAATCTTACATTATAAACATTTCGTAGAATTTTCTAGAGGATTTACCAATTTAATTAAAATTTTATTTGAGAAGACTTAACTGGCTTCAATTATCACAGTGAATGATTATTGTAAAATAAAAACTAACAGACCAAAATAAGCTTTGGTGATCACTGTTATTAAAAGCTCCCATTTAATTGAGTTCATTTTCTAGTCTATAATCCAGTTTCTGATATCAAGAATATTGACTTTGGTAAGTTTATTTTATCAGAAGTAAATGTAAACTTAATAGATCACGTTTAGAATATGTCAAAACAATTTCTTTAGGACAGTGATAGTCAATACAGCAACTAGAAATTAAGACTTACTTTCCATAAATATTTCTGATCATATCTCCCAACCCAGTTAAAGCCCCCTGAGGGGGATACACATTTTTGACACTTATCCAACCATCTAACCAGGAAGGATTTATTCCATCCTCTTTGAAAACTCATAAAGAGATACTTTACTCTTCCAAATCAATGTTAGACACCTTGGAGTTAGGCACAGGGCTTCTAGAAACCTCCTAAGAAAGAACACAAGATCAAAATCTGTTTAGGAACATCTGGTAGACTGGACTTGTAATGGAATGCAAAGTTCATTTTTGAAACATACTCTGGCTCACAAGATTGAAACATTAGATGGAGGAACAAGAGGCACTTCTCTTGTTATGCAGATGTGCATGCTTCAATGTGTATCTATTTTAGTTATTATTCTTTAACTTTGTAGCTTCCCTACTGATCTGAAAGAAGCCTACTTTGCCATTGCTTACAAGAGACTCTTTGTGCCTGTTTCTGTCTAAATACTACAATTGATGGGTAGACCATCACCTGGACTGTGTTGAATATTCTCATGTACACCTCCCTTTTGAAGTCATGGCCTGGAGTAAGTAGCCTGGGGGTGGAAGCCAGTGTAACCACCTGTTACTTTAGTGTGTCTAACATAACTGGCAGTTAAGGTTTCTGAGCTCATTGAGAGTCAGGAGAAAAAATGTTTAGATCTAAATTCAAACGGCCATTTTGAATATTGAGCCAAAATACCCTTTAGGCTATTTGAATAGAGGCAAAACAACCTTGCATTTGGAATTGGTTTTTGTTTTTGTTTTCCTAGCATGCTCCCCCAGAGCATGAATTTGTTTAAATGGAAGCATCAGCTAAGCCTGTGTAAGTCAGAGGTTCTCAACTTGTGGGTCTTGACCCCTTTGGCAAATTTCTATCGCCCCAAAATATTTGTTATGGTTCAAAACAGGAGCAAAATTAAGGTTATGAAGTAGTAACAACTTTTATGTCTGGGGGTCAACGCAGCAAAAGGAACTGTGTTAAAGGGATGCAGCATTAAAAAGGCTGAGAGCACTGCCCTAAGTGGTCTAAGAGAATGAGAACTTGCGATGTACTTCTGAGACCCATTCTTACTACAGAATATTATTTCTTTTCTGGCGATGGTAGCAAATTGGCTGACTTTTACTCTATGGCAGAGAGAACACTTTTAATAGGACAATTGGAGTGCATGAGTTGTGAAGGGTAATTATGTAAGGAGAGGGAAAGCCCTCGGTGACCTTCAAAAGACTGTGTTGCCATGGGCTACTAATTCAAACACAGGAGATGGTTTCAGCAGGTATGAGGTGAATACCTTTGGGTAGCTTACTGCTATAACTTTTCACATCCCAAACCAGAGTCTATATACTAAATATATAAATTTCAAAAGAATTCCATTCACCAGTTATTATGTCAAGAACTGAGAATAAAACCCCAGTGTTTTGTATTTTATTTAACATAAATATCTGAACTTATCCCACACACTTACATTTTATATGTCAAACGATGCCAAGAAATTTAGGGTTTGGCTACTGGAAACATGAACATTACACAGAGATGAAAAGATTTCCATAAAATCCCCATTAAAATAGGGTCATATTACAAAAACCCTTGCAATATTTTTGAACAGGGAATACTCTTTATAAATTGTAAAGCATATACATGAAATAGCTCAGGTTTGGTTCCTTTGCTTTAATAATTTTTCTTTATTCCTGAGAATTTCATATATGTAAACAACAAAACTCAATTATTCCCAGCCCCCTCCATTTTCTCCTCTAACTCTCCCCAGTCCATCTCAGCAATGCCTCTCCAAAATTCTTGCCTTTAAATTTATTTTTTTAATTAAGATGAAACTACATCATTTTCTCTATCCCCCTTCCTGTTTCCAACCATACCCCACCTGATCTCTTTTATATTCATGGCCTTTATTAGCATATATATGTTTTCATATATATACATATATATGAAATATATGTACCTCATATAGATGTATATATTTGCATTTGTACATATATCAATTGGCTATATGTACACTTTAAATAAATATCAAATTTAATTTATTAATTTAACTTAATTGATATCAAATAAATATATGGATATATGAACTCAACCTGCTCAGTTACTTTAGTGTTTCTTGTATGTACATGATTTTAGGGTGGGTCAACACAGAGGGGGACTATTCACTGGAGCATAGGAAATGACTGTATAGTTAGACTAACTCATACAACTAAAACTAAAATTTGGAAGCATTTTGGGATAAGTCCTTGGCAAATAAGTTTCTCTTGTGGGAATCTTTGAGTCTATTAAAGGAGGCTTACAAAGGGGAAAATCTGTATATATTGTTCTAGGGACTACATCCAGCCTCTGAAGGACATTCTACCAGACATAATGGACGCCTATGAAACTGGAGGTTCTCACCAGAAAGTGGAATGATGTGTAGCCCTGATTCTGAGCAATTTTAAAGAGCTATAATAATAGTGTTATCATAAGTATGTTCTATTTCAAAGCTGGGATGCATTCAGTGTAGGTCAGGCATCTCCCAATGCTCAGCCTTCTTTGGCTATTGAGGTCTTTACTAATCTGAAGATATGAGGTTGTATCGGTGGCTTCCAGTGGTACCATTTTTACTCAGGTGTATAAGAACATTTCCTTTCCATACTCATATCTGTAGAGAAATAATGCTCTGAGTTGTTATGAAAAGGCAAGAGGCGGTCACAGAATAACTCACTGACTAAACTGGACTGAGTGTTTATCAGTGATGATTGACTGTATGTCATGTTTCTACTGGCAAACAAGACAGAGGTATGACATGCTCCATATCCTGACATTGGGTGACCACCAGCCCAGAGCAGAAGTCTACTAGCTAGTATAATTTCTGAGATGTCCTTCAGTATTTGTGCCATTTGAGGTGTGCCTGTGTGTGTGTGTGTGTGTGTGTGTGTGTGTGTGTGTGTGTGTGTGTGCAGGAAGTGAAACACTAGTGGCTTAGGTTTTTATAATTGCATTGAATTTGTTATAATGTGGAAACTAGACTTTTATTATGCTTCCCTGCACATGAAGAGGCATAGATATTTATTATCACACTCAATAAACAAATGAGAAATCTGGGGATAACAGGAATTAAGTGACTCAACCAAATGTCAAAAAACAAACAAGAAATCAACAAACGGAACTAATTGAGGGGAAGATGAATTTGGAATGGAGCTGAGGCCCACACAAAGTAGAGAAACTGCAATGCATGGTCAAACCATCAGAAGTTTATTTTGAAAGCTATGAGAGTGCACAGAGGCAATTTGACAAAGGGAGAAGCAGCACAGATCAGCTTCATGGAGGCTAGTATTGTAGTAGAGAGCAAGGCCGGAAGAAATGAATGGCAATCTACATAAGCAGAAACTCCATTGTAATAAGAAAAACTGACAGGTATCAGGGTCTGAGATGTCTATGGACTGTGCATGCATTTCTTCATGTAACCCCAAAGGAGAGTTATATACATTCTACCACAAGACTATTCAAAAGAAATGTGGTATAAAAGCAAACTAAAACTAGATTACAAGGCCTGGATGGAAAGCACATCTACACATTTGGAGTTGTGATGGAACAGAGAGGTCTGTTTACGGAACCATGTTGAAAGAGATAAGAAAATACATTTGTTAGCTCTAATTTTATATAAAGACCAAAAGAGAAACAAGCCAAATGGATCTGTCCATAATAGGGACACCAGCAGGGGTTGGGGGAGATAATGAAAGGCAAGGCAAGGATCGTACAGTCAGAACACTACTGCTGTCCAATTTTAATGTCCATAGGAAAAGGAAGTGAGGCCAAGCTGCCATCATCTATTTGGATTAATGGCAGACCCTCTCTTCTAATAGCAAACACGTATTGCTGCATGATAACTCACTCCAACATCTACCTGTTTAAATAACCTTACTATTTCATTGCTTATGAGGGTCAGGGAGCCAGGGGTCTCTAAATTGGCTGGTTTGACTTGGTTGGAGGGGCTATTGGCTGGACTGGGGCTGGAGGACTTGTCCCAGTTGGCTTCCTCAACAGTTCCTAATTTCTTTGCAAAATGTCTTAGTTTTTGCATGGCAGAGTACCTGCCTTCTTCCAGCTGGTTAAAGAGCTATTGGATAGGCTACTATGCATTGATCTAATTTCAGAACGTACCTACTGCTACCTCCACCACATATGATTAGCAGGAACAAGTTACCGAGAATATCACAAGCCAGGAATAATTACATTCTGGCCCTGAATGTAAGGCATATCAAAGAATTTGAGGGCTTACTGGAAAACCACTTTCTGCCCTCATTTACACTTCTCCTTATTGTAGTTTCATTCATGTTTTACAATAGTCTCCCAAACCTTTCCAGGCCATTGGTTTGAAAATTTTAAAGGGTAAAAACTCCATGACTTTGTTCTTATCACATGTAGCTCCTATTGGGCATCCCTGCCAGTGCCTCTTCTCTTTCCTCTTGGGCTCTCTTGCTTAGAGTCCTTCTAGTCTGCAAAATTCCATTTTCAGGGCCTTTACACAAGATCGTCCCCCTTGCTCTTTGCTTATCTATCACTACAGTCTTGGTCCTGAAGATAGTTCCTCAGGATGTGCTCCTGACACTTGCTTCCACAAGCTACCCGCTACAAGTTCTCTCTTTCTCATCTGTAGTTGCTCTATAGAGAGCACAGTGACTCTTTTTCCCTGACTTTCTTGTTATGACTGTGAGACTCTGTATCTGGCTTGTTTACCATTGACTCCTAATGCATAGTACAGAGTACAGCTGGTATTCATACTCAGAAAGCATGTCTATACTGAATAGACTATTAGCCAGGGAAGATGGGTTGATGGAACAGAGAGGTCTGTTTCCAGAACCATGTTGAAAGAGATAAGAAAATACATTTGTTAGCTCTAATTTTATATAAAGACCAAAAGAGAAACAAGCCAAATGGATCTGTCCATAATAGGGACACCAGCAGGGGTTGGGGGAGATAATGAAAGGCAAGGCAAGGATTCTACAGTCAGAACACTACTGCTGTGTTGATTCAGGCTGGGCCAGGGAAGAGAGAAAGTCCAATCTTGCTTAATGTGTTAAATGGGAACTGCTGGAGTTCTGAAACTTGAGAGTACATTCGCTCATCAGGGTGGCTCTGCAGGCAGGACACTCAATTATATGGAGAAGTTTTATTCTGATGTTTTGCTCCATCAGCTGCCTGCAAACCCATCATTCTCAAACTGACCTTAAAAGTGCACATGGCTTCTAGGCAACGGCACTACCTAAAAAGGATGAGTCTCTGAGTCTTCTCTGTGTTAATGTTTTATGGGGATAGGGTTGCTAGACCAGAACCATTCCTGGGCTTGAAGTGTCTTTCCCAACTGTAGTGGACATCTAGGTGAAGGTTAAGAATTGTCCAGTGCTGCTTGTATCCCTGTGCTCACAGAACCAAGGACACTTGCATTTAAACTTGCATTCCAAACTCACTGTCAGTAAGGAACATGAATAGCTTGTTAGGAAATAAGTTCAGTCTCAAAACTCTACCCCTAGAGAGAACACAGATAAAGATGTTGCCTGGAATGAAGGAAAATCCACTGTTATGGTTCCTCCTTCCTGAGCTCCTTAAAAATCTTTTCTGTTATATCTTGCCCAGAAAGCCTCCAATGATCTCAGTGAGCCCTTTTAATTGGGGGCTTATGGTTCATCTTAATTTGCATCAAGGCATAAACTCATCAGCAGTACAGCCTCAGGGGTTCACATGGAAGATGTTTACAGAGAAGAAGTTTTTGTATCTTAATAGCATTATACAAATCCCATTACACAGGAGTCTCAGCAACTGCCAAGGTCTCTATAAGCTGTGGTTCAAATGTGAGCACGTGCTGTCACAAGCTGTAAAGCATTGCTAATGAGAGGCCCAATGGGATGTAAGAAAGCTGTCCCTTCACTCAGCCAGGTTATGTGAGTTAAGAGCGCTTAAAAGAGCCTGGAGATGTAGATGTAGTCTATGGGTAGAGTGGCATGATCTTAGTGCAAGGTCCTGGTTTGATGAAGGTAGAAAGACAGACAGACAGATACAGTGACACACACACAGAGACAGAGAGACACAGACAAAGACACAGATCGAGACAGAGTCAGACAGACAGAGTAAGAGACAGACAGAGACAGAAAGAGAAAATATTCTTTCAAAGAATGAATTTATGAGGTACACAATTACTATATATTAACACATATAGATCCATATATATATATATATATATGTATTTATTGTATGTTATGTATGTATGTACATATGTATGCATCTATACATACATATACACACACACATATATATATGAAGTATATATATATATATATATACTTGTCTGTGTACATGCAGTTTTTTTCTATGTACACAGACAACTCTATGCACAATTATCTCTTTTTTTGCAATGTATGCAAGTTTTTGTGTTGCAGATGAAGTCAGTGAGATAAAGATTAAATGACTTTTCTCAGGACTGTGGAGTTTTAAAAAGAATTATAGCCTTGGCTTTGTCCCTTTTAGCAAGGTAAGTTGGGTCATTAAGTACATCAATTAAAGAGATCGGTAAGCGTGGAAAGCAGAGACAGGTTTCTTTCTTCCAGTGTGGCCACATTGGGAAGAGGAAGAAGTAAAGATATCCAGTGATTCCAAAACTACCCTCAGCACACTGGCATGGGGTTTAGGCTTCAAGAGAGGGTGATATACTCTGACCATGTGGTCCTGCCTATCATTCATCCCTCCCTGTCCCTGCTCCACTGTTCTGTATGGTTTAACAACTTACTAGAACCATGTAAGCACTCTTCTGGGGAGCCAAGCTCCTCTTCAGGTTGATACAAGGTATACAGCCTTTCCTTGCTACCAGCATAAGATTCCTGGGGAAATTTTAATTTTTGAAAGTCGATTATACCAATGGTCTGACCATCAAAGGGTGGAGCCCAAGCTTCTATCTTCATAATATCTCTTCTACCAGAGTAGCTACACCAGCTCACACAAGTAAGAGGTGGAGTCAAAATTAATACTGGGTCTCAACTCATACCTCTCCTTTTACATGACATCTTAAATTATAATATTCAGCTTGTACAGGAGCCTCTCCAAACTGAGTATGGGAAAGAGAATGAAGGCATAGTCTGTCTCATACTGATGCCAGTTGCTTACTGCTTCAACTTCCTGCGTTATATCCTTTGTTGGGAATTTGCTTGACTGCTCAGATAGAAAACTCTGAACATGTTATGCATCAAGTGGCCAATATGTCAAGAACTAAGAAAGACTAATATTCCACAAGTGAGCAGGAACAAAATTAATATCCATTGCTGCCAGAAGGAAAATAGAAACTTTCTAATAGTTGATATCAAATGCCTGCTATCAGGAGACAGCACAAAATAGTAAGTGGCTTCATGTTCAAGCTGCCTGGATTGATGAATGGAAGCCATCATGTAATTGACCAATCATAGAAGCTGCCTAAAAAGCATTGGAACATTTGTAAAGAAATATCACTCCTGCCCAGCACAAGCATTTCACAGCATCCGTGGGCAGACTCTGTAACTATATTCAATACAATGACCCTTCTGGATACAGTACTTAAAGTGGCTCATTTACATACTCTTCTGGGTCTTTTTCAGTTCTCAATAACAGGGTATGCATGCACTAAGTGTTCAAGTGGGAGAGGAATGAGATGCAAGAAGCACAGCATGAGCTCCCATAAGACATCTTGACTGTGCTTCTGGAGACATCGAAGGCACATGCCACCTAAGAGAGATGTTTACCAGGAAGGTAAAATCTAAGACACGAGTGTGGATAGACTTCATATAGACCTCTAATTTTGTGAGGTAAAAACTATCCCTCAAATATGTATAGCTAAGTTGAACTGTGACTTTTCATGCTGTTTCTGTTTGAACCTGATGAGTGTCTGAGTTAACTGTGACCATCAATCATTTAGTTGCCTATCATTATACCCATTGCCAAAATAATCCATCTCATACCCAGAATTGTCCATTGCTTATGAAGAGGCCAACTAATAACTAGCCAACCAGCCCTTCATTCTAAGATACGGATCTTTGAGACACAGTTAACACAAAGTGACTTCATGAGGTCTTATGAGATGGACGTCATTTTAAGAGTTCAAATCTGTATAAGCTTGTCCCACATGTGAACCGATCCTAGGAAAGACATGGAAAAATGTATTAAAGCTGATTAATTATGATGCAGAGACCAAGTGCAGCCCCTCCCCTACTTTTGTAAACTTGTCTTAGTGAAGCACAGAGAGGCTGTGTTGTTTGTCTGGTGCCAAGGTCTGTTTACAAGTTAAAAAGCAGAACTGAGTGGTTTAGACAGACCCCTGAGGCTGAAATATTCACTCCAAGCCCTTTATGGAAAAAGCTTCTTTACTCTTGTTCTAAATTATGCCCATTATCCATAAACCCAGTAAAATCAATAATGCTTATTAAAGTGTGATCTTAAGTGAACGTGTTATCCTGCCTCTTTCTAAACAATCCCAAGCAAAACCTCCCTGGGAATATCACTCGCAGTGGGCTGATAGTGCCACTGGCTATGTGCACAGCCTGAGCTGTGGAATCAAGGTTAACTCTTCAATCCTATAAGTAACAAATATACATCATCCACTCCTGCACTATGATTTTCTTTTCTCATTGTTTTGTTCGATGGAGAATAGTTGAACTTGTTTTAGTCCACTTTTTAAATTGCTGCCACTGAATACTCAAGACTAGATAATTTGATTTATAAAGAAGGGGCTATGCTATCACCGGTTTGATGCTGTTTGGGGTTGTATATAAATTTGTGTTCTATATAAATATACTTTTCAATTTAAATATTTAAATTGTACATATATAAAGTACAAGTATGGTAATTTGATACATATATGTGTATAGAGAGCATAATGATCATATCAGAGTAATTAGTATTTGCAATGTCTTGGAATTAACAAGGTCTTTGTGTTGTAAGATCCATTTTTTTCTGGTTTGGTATAAAATATAATAAATAACTGTAAGTTACTGCCACATGTTGTTACAGGACACCAAAATTCCTTTGTCCTAACTGTATTTGGTACCTGCTATCTGACATCCCTCTGTCCCTCACTCTCTGTTCTTTCTGGCTTCTAGTGGCCAGTGTTGCGCCTTTCATTTCTATGAAATCAATGTTTCTTTGTTGCACATCTAAGAGAAAGCATGCAATCTTTGCTTGTCTATGTACTCCTTATTTAACTAACTGTTATTTCCTGTACTTCTTTCTGTCTGCAGATGACAGGTTTTGTTCTTCTTATGGCTGAATTATCTTGCCACACATATGCCTTTGTTATTGAGTGTTTAAATTTTTCTCTTATACTACGGTATTAACCTCTTATCCATAACTAGTTTGAGAACATTTTCTACTACTCTAAGTTGTCTTTTCTACATCTGTAGAAGCTTCTTCATTGGATAAAATCCCAGTCATCTATTTTTGCTTGTGTGTCCTACACTTTGTGAGTCTTATAGGAAAAACAACAACAACAACAACACTTTTTTTATTATCTGTATGGATGTCTCAAAGTGAATTTCCCCCTGTAGATTCAGTCTTACTTTCAAGTGATACTTTTAAGTCATTGATCGACTTAAGTTTGAGAGCAAAAGAACCACAACATCTCCAGCCACATCCAAAGGTAAAACTATGTTGGGAGAAAAACTGTATCCAGATGCAGAAGAGTGAACACAGTGTTTTATATAGCAGCATTAATCCATACACATGGATAGAACTCATTTTTTTTTTGAGTTTCTGAGAAGTTACTGCTTCTGTCTTCATGAGTTCATATTTGCTCAGTTCTTTTAGAAGGCCTTGTTTTCTGGGCATACTTCATCCTCTCTGGCTCCCACATTTCTTACACCTCCTCTTCCATGGCATTCCCTGAAATCTGAGAAGAGAAATTTGGTGAACACATCTCATTTAGGGATGTGTGTTACAAGGTCTCAGTCTATGTCTGAGGTCTAGCTATAGGTCTCTGTCTTTGTTCCCATCTGCTACAGAAGGAAGCCTTACTGTTGATGGTTCAATAAGGCACCAATCTATGAGTATAGCAAAATATCACTGGGGGTCATTTTATTGCTATTTTTTCCTTAGACAAGTAGTACTGGGTTTTAGTGTAGTTATCTGGGCTATCTAGCCTCTGGTTTTTAACCACCAATGCAGTGTTGGGTATGGGTTCCATCTAGTGAAGTGGTCCTTAAGGGAAAGGGTATTGATTGATTATTCCCACAAGCTTTGTACCGCTATTGCCCTACCATATTTTTGCAGACAGAACAGACTGTAAATCAATGAGTTTGTGGGTGGTTTTGTGTCTACAGAAGATCTTCTTGAACCAACACAGCAGAAACATGGAGTGAAAGTTCTGTATAGGCAACAACTCTACCTCTCCATGATCAATAAGTTCTATGAGTGTTGTCTTTAGCCATGGGGCTTTGCTGTCAGTTTGTGGAGAGTAACCTATTGTCTTTGCAACAGAATGGGTTGTTTGGGGATTTCTCTGGAATCCCTTTTGTTAAAAAAAAAATGGATGTAACCCAGTCCCAGCACTGGAAGCTTCATTTGGTGTCAAGAGATGGTGGGATTCTGTTTCCTTTATTATTTGAAGACTTCATTAGAATCACCTTCATATATTTTAGGAAGTTTCCATTGCATTGGTTTCCCTACAACTCTTCAAGTGCTCCTCAGTTCTACATGTCTCTCCCTGCATTCCCTCCTTCCACCTCATCTCCCCTCCACACTCACTCCCATCTGATCCTCCATTCCCCATTCCACAGCTCAACCCCAGTCTACCCATAAAATCTATTCTATTTCCTCCTCCCACGGAGATTTATCTATGTATCTTTCCCCTAGTCCTTTCCTCTATGCCTAATCTCTCTGGGTTAGATGGCAACTTAGTTATTATTTACCCAATAGCTAATATCCACATATAAGTGAATATATACCATGTTTGTCTTTCTGGATCTGGATGATTTTTTTTTCTAGTTCTATGTATTCGCTTGTGTGTTTCATGATGCAATTATAAAAAAAAACAATGAGTAATACAATACACGATTTTGTAATGTGCTACATTTTGTTTATCCATTATTCTTTTGAGGGAGATCTAGGTTGTTTCCAGTTTCTGGATATTATGAAAGTCTTAGTGAACATGGTGGAGCAAATGTCCTTGTGGTAAGATGAAGTATCATTTGGATATATGCCTAAGAGTGGCTGTGTCTTGAGGTAGATCAAGTCCCCATTTTCTGAGGAACTAATATAATGATTTCATAGTGGGTGTATAAATCTCCATTCTCACCAGCAATGGAGAAGTGTTCCCTGTGCCGAGGGTGGAAGTCTTATGATCTAAATATTTCCCAAAAGGATGCACCCCTCACACTGTGGTGGTGAGATTTAAAATTTTTATACATGAAATTGGGAGAGATGCATGCAGAACACACCAGAAGTCTAGACTGCACCAGGAAAGGTGAAGTTCTCCTTGAGTAGAATAGGAAGATGAGACGTAAACACCTAGAGACTTAGTCCTAACTAACATTAAAACTCTGTCTAGATTTACAAGTAATTCAGGCTTAAAAAATGAAAGAGAACAAAACATTAATAAAGCAGACCTAAGGCATAAACAATCACAATTATCCCTTGGTATCTATAGGAGACAGGCCTTAGGGAGTTCCTACCCTAAAATATTAAAGTCTGCTCATGCCTCATATAAAATAATGCAGTGTTAGCATATTACCTACTCATATCCTCTTATGTGCTTTAAATCATCTCAAGAGACAATATAAATGCTGTATAAGTTGTTGTGCTATATGACTTAGAGAATAATAACAAGTAAAAACATCTGTATGTATTCAGTCCAGATGCTATTTTGCCTGAATATTTTCAATCTTTCCTTAGTTTAATTGATGACTGGGGATCTCTTGGATACTGGGTATTATGTTAAGAGGGTATACAGAAATATATTTGGGCTCATATATCACTGAGGGTCCCAGAATCCAGACAGAAAGATGACAAACTTGGGAGGAGAAGACTGTCATTTGATATTAAAATCATTTTTTTTCTTTAGGAATGTGTGTGTGTGTGTGTGTGTGTGTGTGTGTGTGTGTGTGTGTTAGTATATATGTGAGTTAAGGCCTGTAGAGTCCAGATAAAGGGACAAGATCCCCCTGGAGATGAAATTAGAGGTAGTTACGAACTATTCAAGGTATGTGCTAGGAACCAAACTCAAGTCCTCTGAAGGACCAGTACCTGATTTTAACCACTGAACATTCTCTCCAACTTCTAAAATTAAACTTTTAGCAAAACACTAGCATACTGTAAACAGAAGGATGATCACTAGGTGCACTTTTGGCATAGTCTACTTCTTATGTTGACATTAAAGCCCTAGAGCAATTTTTGTTTGGATGAAACAATAATACTAGGAAATTGATTATATTCAACCAGGTCCACCTAGTTCATTTGATGGTTGTCATCATGCTATGGACACATAGCTCTAATGACAACTAGACAATAATAAGAAGCTAAAGATTTTGTAAGTTCTTTGAGGAAAAACAGCATTAGATATTTAAAACCTAGCAAGTGTTCTGGTGATATTCTATGCAGGTTCATGACATTTCCATGAAGCTGTCTATACAATACATCACTTTTCAACCTCTTTGACACTACCTACATGGAAGCATCCCAAAGGTAGTCAGAGGTGAAAACTCTGGAGTCTAATTAACCCACAAATGTCAAGATTTCAAGCTCACTCTAGCCTGAAGATTCTAGACAATTTCAAATGTTCATTAATTCTACAAATATTTATCAACTCTAAGGCAATGTTCAGAATTTAAAAAAAAAAAAAGAAAAAGAACAGGTTCTTGCCTCCAAGCATCTCAGAATGTATATGCTTTGAGAGAATGCTCATTTAGATATAAGTGGGATGGAAAGTTACCAACAGAAACTGTTCAGTGCTTTGTTGTAATAAATCAAATATAGTTTATCATAAAATCATTTCCTAGGTGGAAGGATTTTGCTTGAAGGAAAGAAATTGCATATTGCCCTGAAATGGCTGCTGTATTCCTTTATGCTCAAGTTTAAATTTTCTTATTTACTTAAGGGAGCCAGGCAATTTAATGCGAGAGTTTAACACTACTTTAAAGAAAATAATATGTAGCTTTTACTATGCTCTGATAATCTTGAAGGATCAAAGCTCTTCAATGAAGTAGCTTTCTTTATCGCATTATTTGAAGATAAAAAGGAAAAGGAAAAATAAAACAAAATAAAACCTATGTCCAATTAGATTCCAAATGAAAGAAGGCTATTCATGATATAACTTGGGGATTTTAGATCAAGTCTGAGAATAATAAATTTGATTGCAGCAATGTAAACTTCTTACATCTAAGAACATAACATGATTATAAAATGTTAACATTAGGGGAAACTGATTGAAGAGTGTATGGGGAAAACTCTGTCTCTATTTTAAAAATTCTTGTGAAAATCCAAAATGGCAGAATGAGACAGAACCAAGTGCAAATCTATTTAGATTTCTTATGTCTTTGTGTCTGAAATGGTCACAGAGCATCTGCCTATCTAGACAGAACCCTTGCCTTCAGGGCTTGCTTTGCTAAGGGACTGCTCCAAGTACAGCCTCCCTGAGTCTTCTCCAAGCTGGAGGAGATACAGTCCTGGGAAATTTAAAATTAAAATATTTTACTCCAGAAAATACAACTCTGAGAGACCCCTGAGCGGCTTTTCCCCATTACTTACCAATCTATCTATCTGTATGTCCACTGTCTTACATTCAAGTCTTCTGTGAGAAGTGGCACACCTACAGACAAAATGCCTTCTCCAGTCTCATGGCTGAACATCACAAGTTCATGTGCTATACTATGAAGTACACTCTTCATGGTGGTTTCCAAAGATGGAGACCTTTAATCTCTCTTTGAAAAAAATATTAAATGACTACACTCTGTTGACATGGGCGATGTATATTCTTTGGAATAAACTGTGAGATTTGGTGGGAGAAAAAGAGAGGTAAACATTTTTAGGTGGACTGGGTAGTTGCAAGTATCTCACTGTCTCTATCAATGGCATACTGATCAGACACAATCCTACTGGGTTTACAAAATGCCACCTTTGCTCTCCCTGCTGCTGGATACTTTGGTCAAAGTATTTGGTCAAAGGCAGACCACAAGGAACCCTCCCATTCTGTTTTTGTTTTAATTTAACTTTCTTCCACAAAGGAGATGATGAAACATTTTCCAATATGCCAAATTCAATCAGTCTAACAGTCCAAGTGGCTGTCCCACATTTAAAAATGGCTTTCCTTTCAGCTACTATAAAGAGTGTACACAGAAAAATACTATCATCATGGTGTTGAAAATGAGGGGTGAGAATACATCCTCCAGAGACCTTACAATGCCAGGTTCAGCAAGCACCAGGAAAGGGGGATCCGGCATGAGAAGGTTAGACCAGAAACCAAGCATCCATTTCACACTCAGAAGGTATTTACAAAAGTTCCCGATTGGTGAATTTCTTTGCTTAATTTCCAAACCTTGCATTTATTAGTGAGGTATTATTTTCATTATTATTCAGAAAGTTTAATGTTTGTTTTCCTGTTTTTTTTATTTGATACTAAATTATGATCAAAGCTTTCATGATAAAAATTAAAACCCAATATTCCATGAAGTATTCTGTCAATTGATTAGAACTATAAATAGAATATCCTAACATATGTTATAATTAGTCTTTTAAAGCAAAATTCACCAATATTTCATTGCACATTCCAGTCTAGAAATTGGAATAAAAACCACAATAACCTTACAGTCTGGGTAAATGGGTTACTCCATTACAAGAGGTCCAAAATTTATACTTCTTCCCCTGAAAGGGAAGAAATTAAAAAAAGATTGAGTCAGCCTGTCTGAAAAAAAAAATGAAACAAAACTTTGGAGCTGCACAGGTTTCTGGCTAAATCTAGGAATGACACCTGATCCCCATTTCTCAAGCCTACAGTAATCTTTATACAATGTGTTCACTGTAGAATGTTAACTAATGTCACAAAAGAGATTTTTCTAATGTGGTGCTGTGGCAATACAATTGTCATTTATCTCAGGTTTTGTCACTGGCAAGAGTCTTCCACTGCTTTTCTGCTGATGTTCTTTTGAATTCATTTATAAACGTTTTTTTTTTTTTTTTCAAAAGTGGAAGATGGAGTTTCCTGAGTTTATAATCTATTAGTTTTTCATGGGTTATAAATATGAACCAGAATTGTGTTTCTTATTCCATTCCTAGCATATAGTTCAAAGGAAATTGCTAGATTTACTTATCCCCAGTATTCATGAAATATTAATGCATTGGATTTTTCTCCTGAGTTCTTCTGGAAGAAATGTGAATTTTAATCAGATCACATCATATAGGAGACTGGACAATTTTTCAGCATTTTATCTTATTTGATAGAGTTTAATCTTTTTCCCACTATAATATCTCAAATTGCATTTATAAGGTATAATAAACTCACAACCCCAAAATCTCTTACTTTGATTTTTGATGGTGAATTGACAAAGGTGGGAAAAGAAAGAACAACAAAAAGTGAAGCTGAGATATAAGACATCAACCTATATCTTATAATCCACGTGTCTGTTTCTCCTCTGCCATGGAAATATCCCTAGCTAATCAGGATAGGATGCTGGTTACCAAGTAACTTATCAGAGAGCTAAGTGTTTGCCTCAGTTCTGTCAGTGCTGTTGTAATAAAATGGCTTGGACTAATTAGTTTATACAAAACAGAACTTTATCTCTCACAATCTGAATGCTGAAAAGTCCAAAACTAAGATGTCAACCGAGTTGGTATTTTACCAATGTAACATTACATGGCAAAGAGGTCTCAATTATTTAGAAAAGCAAATCATTTCTAGATGGCTTCTTTGCAAAGTCCTTGCCTCCTAACACCCTCACATTGGCAGTTAGGAGTCAATATATGGATTGCAGGGTGATACAAACACTCAGAATGTATATTAGCTTCCTGTCACTGTGATAAAATATCTGAGAAAAATGGCTTAAAAGACTATCAAGCCTTAGAAAATTTCCTCTGACTCACAAGTTTAAGTGTTTCCATTGTATGGCTGCATTGCTTCAGAATTGTGTCCAGGTAGAACTTTATGGTAAATAGGGAGCAGTAGGCAAAAGGGCTGGAAAGCAGTAGGCATTGTTGGAAAGAAAAAAGAGAGAACTAGAAGAAAGGTCCTGGGTTCCAGTATCCTAGCAAGGTCATGATCCATGGCATAACTTCTTCCCTACAGAGAAAAGCTTCCACCATCTCTTAGCCAAAGACCCAGAACTAAGCTTTCAGGCAGGATCTTTGTGGAGAAATGAAGACTCGAACCGTAACAGACTATATAGTAGTATTTTTGATCTCAGAAGACTTGGTGATCTGAGACAATTTCGGTGTGAAGCTCTAGCATTTGTAATTTCTGTTGTGTGGCATACTTTCTTTCTCCTGTCCTTTGATATTTTAGAACATATTTTAGAGCATCCTGTGCACTCTTCCTGAGGTTGCTGTAACAGTGCTGAGAAATTTCCTAGCTCTATTGTCACAGCACTCTATTCCCTCAAATGTATTGAGTAGGACAGAGATACACACAGGAAACCAAGAGAATGACAAATTCTTGTTCGGGTTTAATATAGAGCTATAGAGATACATGCTGCATTATTTCTTCTGGTTATCATGCCAAGGTGGTGGGAAAATATGTTTGCATGTGATTATCTTATCTGATCACATGTCAGAAGCTGCTGAATACAAAAAGTAAAGATAAAGTCATGCTGTGTGGAACATAGATGAACAGAAGTGTGTGTGTGTGTGTGTGAGAGAGAGAGAGAGAGAGAGAGAGAGAGAGAGAGAGAGAGAGAGAGAGAGAGAGAGAGAGAGGCACTTATTCCCAAAGGAATTTTCTTGGACTTCCTGGTGTAATTAAGATTTAAAAATTATTTGAATTATAACCAGAGAAATCTGATTATCAAAGGTTGTACATCTTCTATGTTAAACATTGCTTTGCGTTGCTGTTCTTGCTTATGTCCCAAAGTCCTTTGCCCTCTGGATGGTTTGTTCTTATTAAACACGTGGTACAGCTTTGGAAAAGAAAACACAGAGCACCAAAGGAGGCTTAGTTAGCTGATTTTCAGCTGAACCTGACTCGAGGAACAGTTGGGTGGCAATGTTTTCAGGAGAAGACTTTTGTGAGAAAAATGCGACAAGACTGGGAAGGCTAAGTCGAAAACAGCATGAAGCAGATCCCCTTAAAAAAAAATAGGTAAAAAAAAAAGATCGCAGTGCAGTCCTACAATCCCAGGAGGACTGTGCTACATAGCGATTTCCAGGCTTATATGGACAACACAATGAGACCCTGTCTCAATATACAAACAAACATGAGTCATAAGTCAATGGATATTATATACAAACTATAATAGTGATGTTCCAAAATCATTCCATGTGAATAACAGTTCCAAGACACAAAATGTTACTCAGATTGTCCAGTAAGACCCTTCCATATAAGAAGTCCATGAGACTACTGCAAAACCTCTATAAATCATAGCAAGGGGTGAAAATGCAAGATAGGATCTGAAGCAAAGAACCTCTAGGGCTCTGTAAAGAAAGATCCTATGATGGCCTAGTCCGGTCATCAGTGGGAGGAGAGGCCCTTGGTCCTGTGAAAGCTCTATGCCTCAATGTAGGAGAATGCCAGAGCCAGAAAGCGAGAGAGGATGGGTTGGTGAGCAGGGGGAGGAGGGAGGGAATAGGGCTGTTTCGGTTTTTTTTGGTTTTTTGTTTTTTGGTTTTTTTTTGTTTTTTTTTTTTTTTTTTTTTTTTTTTTTTTTTTTTTTTTTTT
>JADRCD010216616.1:0-20913 GCA_019843815.1 Montemys delectorum
CAAAGTGACAGCAAGAAGAATATAACTTACCCATCTACTATTATTTACTAAATTACTACTGCAAGAGGCAACAGACAATGCAGTTTGCAATATATGTGCATATGGCCAGAAATAGTATATATATGATAATATATATATATATTTATATATATATATATTTGATATATTTGCCCTCACATAACCATAACCACTAACTCATGTAACTCACAATGAGAACAGCATGCTGCCACAGGGAGCAACTGGGAGTAAAACATAATCTCACAATCATTGAGTTACAACAGAAATGAAACCTAAAATTCCTGAGCAAATTCACCCATGCATAAATCTATACATAATAATGTACAGACACAGAATAATATAACTAAGCATAATAATGTTAGTTTCTAGGCCACCACTGGTTCTAAAACAGAACATGTTATTGTAGATTTACTCTTACAAGTCTACTCTCTTTGTCTGAAATGGGAGAAATGTGTATTTGAGTCAACTGTGGTAATCTCATGAAGGCAGGAAGTAAAGATATTGAAATTCATAAAGCCATACGCTAAAAAGAATGATGGAATCCATATTCATACTATATACTTTTTCTGGATAGTGCTATTTATTGTTCTTACACTATTCTTGTGCTTGTCTATTTAGTACCTATGCTGTTTCAGTGTCTTCTTAAAACACTTAATACATATTTATCTGTTCCAACACCTTTGTACAAAATGACAACATATTGATCATAATCACATGAACAAAAGTATGGAACTTAGAGAATGGCTTGACTTTTAAAGCACAAGTTATTTTATTTTAGAATCTTAAAACTTATATCTAGCTAAATTTAACATGCAAAATTCAAAAACAACATAAAGATGCTCACATGCAAATAATATATAACATAGTTGACTATCATTAGAAACTCATCATTAAAAATTATAACACATATTCAAGATGAAGAGCAACTATAAATGGTATATAATGAATCAAGATCTATGAAAGTAATGATGCATGAATATACAAGTTTTGTTCATTTAAGAATAAATGCAGAATGTGAAAAAC
Source organism: Montemys delectorum (assembly GCA_019843815.1). NCBI lineage: Eukaryota > Metazoa > Chordata > Mammalia > Rodentia > Muridae > Montemys > Montemys delectorum. The sequence continues at coordinate 1,042 of JADRCD010216616.1, forward strand.
ATCAATTCATCTTGTTAAACCTAATTGTTGAAGCATGATTTTTTGGGCTATGTTCCAGGTGTACTGAATGAAATCATCACAAAATTTATGTTTCTGTACATGGTACATGAAATATAATATAATTCCACATTCTCCATTAATGACATTTATATATCTAAAGACAAGTGATAATTTTAACTATAATTAAAATTGTTCAATATATCAATTGTTAAAATTAACAAAATATTTTATCAAATTTTAGTAGATGTTTATGTTTAATCTATATTCTATGACCACAAGTGTGCTGTCTTTCTTATAATCTTTACGAAAAGACAAAATAGTATTCAGTGCTAAAGCATATGATGTGTATGTAAGAGTATAGGAACAGGTACGCACGAGCATATGTGTGGAGGTCAGCTGACAACATTCAGCAGTCTATTTTCACCTTTCTCTATGAGTTCTAGGGATCACACTCACATTTTGTGTTTGTCCGTATTGTACATGTATCTGATAAGCTGTCTTCTTAGCTATTGGTGAACATTTTACAAATTATATTGTTCTACATTTGCATTCACTTTTTGGGAACTTCCACAAAAAAAATCTATTTTTTTAAAAATTTAAAGCTATAAATGTCTCTTAGAACCTACAAAGTACTAATATATGCATATTAAATTTTGTTGATTATTTTTGTTTCATCCAGTCATGAAAGAATAAACTGAGTCATTTTCACAATTTTATGATTCACTGTGCTAAAGCTCATTTGATATATATCTACCTCACTGAAATTTATTAAAACAAATTAAGTTGGGATTGTAGCATTGCTAAACTTTAAGTGTTCATAATACTTAACTTTAAAAGAGTAGTATGTTGTCATTTCAATTATTTTAATTATGCTAATTAGAAAAATTTCTCTAAGACCTGGAGTTTGGATATGGTTTCTCTTTGTCTGCTTAAATGAAAGAAAGAATTCATAGCAAATATAAAACCTTCTCAAACATATAAGAAGATATAATCTTTTAAAATTTTATTACATAAAAATAACAATTAATTTTTATATAATGGTACAAAATATAATTTTAATATAGGGAATATACACAGTATACATATTTTTGCTGGCAGCATCATCATACATTAACACCAATGAATGTACAGTTTCCAATGCTGTCCTCTTTTGTAACAGTGGCCCAGGCCTAATTTCAGTGAAGCCAGTGGCATGTGGAATGACAATGAAGTCACCTCCTCTTTCCACTAAGGAAAGTTCATAACAGGCAATACCTTTTGGGGTTGTCTGTAAGTAGAGATATCACAAGAAATTTCAACAGCAATATATGAGATTAAAATGAAAAGAGGGCTAGTTTTGAAATTAACTTTAAAAATAGTCTCTGGTATGAATATTTGATGAAAACTGGTTCCGCCAATTAGCTCCTGGGCGTGCAAAGCCCTGATAGCTGGATGCTGCCTGAGGCACACATGATTTTATGAGAATAAGCAGCTCTGAAGGAATCAGGAGACGGCACGTAGCAGGAGCACAGATGAAGTTACATGGGCTTAACCAGTGAGTTCTTTTAGAATTTGTCATAAGATTGTAAATGAAATTCTCCATTGCTGGATCTGTGTAATTGCCTGGATACCCACATACAAGAAGACTGGCAACAGATGTTGATATTTATTCTCACCCTGTGGATTCTGTCATCTGAATTTATTATTCCTTCCTTCAAAATAAATATTCACTGGGCTTTAGATTAGAGAAGAATCTAGGCATGTGGTCATGGTTGTGAATCTTAAGATCATAGGATTTGAAAATAACTGTCACTGATTGGAAATTTCCTCAAATCAGGAGATCCCAATGGCTGTGTATGGAGAAGGATTTGTTTGTTTATTTTGTTTGGATGTTTGTTTTACAAAGAAGTATTCTATAGTCATGGACATATTTCTGAAGTTTCATATACTTTTCCCTTTAGAAGTTTCAAGCTTAATGAAGAACTTGGACTTTTGTAATGTTGCATTGAAAACAGGAGAGCTGCCCAGCACATTTTTCAATTTTGTAGAAAATTCATTTTCATATTTTGTAAACTCAATGTTTTGAAAGTGGACAACTCACTCAGACTGGCTTCCAGCTTTTAATTTCACCATTTATTTTTCAGTGAACATTATATATTAATGGGCATTTGATTGTTTTATTTTAGGTAGTTCTCACTTAGATACTATTTGTTTAGAACATGAGATTATCCCTTTCATTCAATTAATATGTCCAACATTCTAAATGTAACATAAAATAGCATGCTTTTTTTTGAGATCTTATTAGTGAATTATATCATAATATAATGGAGAAAAGCTGTATTAAAGTAATATAAAATCAAACTTACATGACAGATATTTTGGACTCATGTGTTTATCTGTAATAATTTATAATTCTTAATGTATCATTTTAATTTATTATTTTCTGGAGAGACATGAAAATTGTAACTTTACATTCATATAAATATAATCGCATTTAGGTATTTATTTTCTTTTAATAATTTTTTCATTAATTAATTCATTTATTTACTTCACATGCCAATCACAGTTCCCCTTCCCTGCTTTCTTCCCAGTCTGTAGATCTCTCCTCTACACGCCTTGTCACCCCTTCATTTTTCCTCAGAGGAAGGGAGGACTACTCATGGATATTAATCCTCCTTAGCATATCACATTGTAGTAGAACTAGGTGCATTTTCTTCTGTTGAGGCTATACAAAGCAATCAAGTTAGGGGAAAGGGGTTCAAAGGGAGGCAACAGAGTCAAAGGCAGCCCCTGTTTCCGCTGTTAGGGGTTCCACAAATATACCCAGCTGCACATCTGTTTCATATGTGTAGGGGCCCTAGGTTCCTCCCATGCATGCTTTCTAGGTGCCACTTCAGTCTCAGTGAGTCCCTTTGGGTCAAGGTTAGTTGATGCTGTAAGTTTTTCTTGTAGTGTCCTTGATCTCTCTGGTTTTGTTAATCCTTCTTTCCTCTCTTCCAAAATATTCCTATAGCACTGCCTAATGTTTGACTGTATGTCTCTGTATCTGTTTTCATCAGCTGCTGGGTAAAGCCTCTCTGATGACAGTTATGCTCAGCTCCTCTCTGCAAATACAGTAGAATATAATTATTAGTGTCAGAGGCATGTTCTTTCACATGGCATTGTTCTCAAGTTGGGCAAGTCATTGTTTTTCCTTATCTTTAATTTCTGCTCTGTTTTATCCCTCAACAACTTGTAGGCAGAACAAATTGTGGGCCTAAAGTTTTTTGGCTGGGTTGGTGTCCCCATCCCTCCATTAAAAGTCTTACTTGGTTACAGGAGGTGAGCATTTTATGTTTTGTATCATTATTTCTAGGAGTCTTAGCAAGAGTAACCTTCATAGATTCCTGGGTGTTTCCATTATTGTAAGTTTCTAGATCCTCCTAGAGATGCCCCTCTTCCACTAATTTCAGTTCTCTCTCCCAATGTCTTCTCCACACATGATAGCTCCTGTTTTTCTCCTCATCACCTTCTCCATCCAGATCTCTCCATCTACCCACCCCTGAAATCTGGTTTATTTCCTCTTCTCAGTGAGATTTGACCAGCCTCCATTTGCCCTTCATTTTACTTAGCTTCTTTGGATCTGTAAATGGCAGCAAGTTTAATTTGTATTTATAGCCAATATCAACTTATATGTGAGTACATACTTTATTTGTCTTTCTGGGTCTTATTTATCTCAAACAGAATGATATTTTCTAGTTCCATGCATTTGCCTGCAAATTTAATGCTGTCACAACTGTTAATAGCTTAGTAATATTATATTTATAAATATACTACATTTTCTTTATCTGTTTTTCAGTTGAGAGAAATCTAGGCTGTTTCGAGGTTATGGTTATTAAGAATAAAGCTGCTATGAACATAGGTGAGCATGTGTCAATTTGCTATGGTGGCGCATCTTTTGGATATATGCAAAGGAGTGATGTACCTAGGTATTGAAATAGGATTATTCCCAACTTTCCAAGAATCTGAAAAATTACTTTTCAAAGAGATTATACAAGTTTACACCTCTACCAGCAGCAAGTACTCCCCTTGATCCATATCTTTGACAGCATGAGCTGTCCCTTGAAGTTTCGATCTTAGCAATTCCAAAAGGTAAAAGATAGAATTTCAGAACCATTTTTCCACATTTCTTTAAGTGATACTCAACCAGCCATTAGAGTCTTTTATCAATAATTCTCTATTTATATCTAACTCAGTTTTTAATTGGATTATTTGTTTTGTTGATATTTAATTTCTTGAGTTCTTTTTTGACATTTTCTTTATTTAAATTTCAAATGTTACCCCCTTTCCCAGGTTCCCTCCCTCCAGGAAACACCCTATCACATTCTCCCTTCCCTGCTTCTTCCTGCTCCACCCACCTACTCCCACATCCCTGCCCTCATTCGCCTACACTGGGGCATCTATTGAGGTCTAATAGGCACAAGGACCTCTCCTTCCATTGGTGCATGACAAAGTCACCCTCTGCTACATATCCAGCTGGAGCCGTTTGTACTCCTTTGTTCTGGGGGGGGGTCTGATTGGTTGATATTGTTGTTCTTTCTGTGGGGTTGCAAAACCCTTCAACTCCTTTAGTCCCTTTTCTAACTTCTATATTAGGGACTCCATGATCATTCCCATGGTTGGCTGCTAACATCTACCACTATATTTTTAAGGCTCTGTAACTATATATGAGATGAATCCCCAGGAGGGACAGTATTTGGGTGGCCTTTTCTTTAGTCTCTGCTCTACATTTTATCTCCACATTTTCTCTTGTGAGTATTTTGTTCTCCTTCTAAGAAGAACATAAGCACCCACACTTTGGTCTTCCTTCTTATTGAGCTTCATGTGGTCTGTGAATTGTATCCTGGTTATTTGGAGCCTTTGAGCTAGAATCAACTTATCAGTGAGTAGATATCATGTGTTTTCTTTTGCAATTGGGTTACCTCACTCAGGATAATATTTTCTAGTTCTATCCATTTGCCTAAGAAATTCATGAAATCATCATTAATCATCATGGATTAATAGCTGAGTAGTAATCCATTGTTTAAATGTACTACATTTTCTGTATCCATTCCTCTGTTGAAGGACATCAGGGTTAATTCCAGCTCATAGCTATTACAAATAAGCCTGATATGAACATAGTGGAGCATGTATCTTTATTACATGTTGGAGCATCTTCTGGGTATATGCCCAGGAGTGGCATAGCAGGGTCCTCAGGTAATACTATGTCCAATTTTCTGAGGAACAGCCAAACTGATTTTCAGAGTGGTTGTACCAGCTTGCATTCCTACCAGCAATGGAGGAGTGTTCCTCTTTTTCAATATCCTCGTCAGCATCTGCTATCTTCTGAGTTTTTTATTTTAGCTATTCTGACTGGTGTGAGATGGAATCTCAAGCTTATTTTGATTTTCATTTTCTTGATGACTAAAGATGTTGAAAATTTCTTTAAGTGCTTCTCTGCCATTCAATATTTCTCAGTTGAAAATTCTTTGTTTAGCTCTTCAACCCATGTTTTAATACGGTTATTTGTTTCTCTGGAGTCTAACTTCTTGATTTCTTTGTATATATTGGATATTAGCCCTCTATTGTATGCAGAATTAGTAAAGATCTATTCCAGATCTGTTTGTTAGCATTTTTTCCTATTGACAGTGTCCTTCACCTTACAGAAGCTTTGCAATTTTATGAGGTCCCATTTGTCAATTCTTGATCGTATAGCTCAAGTCATAAATGTTCTGTTCAGGAATTTTTCCGTTGTGCCCATATGTTCAAGGCTCTTCTCTACTTTCTCATCTATTAGTTTCTGTGTATCTGAGTTAATGTAGAGGTCCTTGATCCACTTAGACATGAGCTGTGTACAAAGAGATAAGGATGCGTTGATTTGCATTCTTCTACATGCTGACTGCCAGTTGAAATAGCACATTTTATTAAAAATGCTGTCTTTTTTCTCCTGGATGGTTTGAGCCCCTTTGTCAAAGTTCAAGTGACCATAGGTGTGTGGGTTCATTTATGGGTCTTCAGTTTTATTCCACTGAACTTCCTGCCTGTCTCTGTACCAATACCATGCAGTTTATATAACTATTCCTCTGTAATACAGCTTGAGGTTAGGGATGGTGATTCCCCCAGAAGTTATTTTATTGTTGAAAACAATTTTGCTATCCTGGGTTTTTTGTTATTCCAGATGAATTTGGAAATAGCTCTTTCTGTCTCCCATATGTTTCCACTCTCACCCTGAGTAATTTTCTTTCACGGTCTGTAAAGAATTACATTGGAATTTTAATACCAATTGCATTGAACCTGTAGATTTGTTTGTAAAGATGGCTATTTTTACTATGTGAATACTATCAATCAATTAGGTTAGGAAATCTTTCCATCTTCTGATATCTTCTTCAATTTCTTTCTTCAAAGAGTTTAAGTTCTTCTCATATAGGTATTTCACTTGTTTGGATAGAGTTATTCAAAGATATTTCATATTATTGGTGGCTTTTGTTGAGGGTGTTGTTTCCCTCAACAAAATTTCTTTCTCAGTCCATTTGTCATTTGTATAAAGGAGTGCTATTGATTTTTTAGTTAATTTTGTTTTCAGCCACTTTACTATAGGTGTTTACCAGTTGTAGAATTTCTCTTGTAGAACTTTTGGTGTCATTTTGAATACTATCATATGTGAATAGCTATATGTTGACTTTTTCATTTCCAATTTGTATCCCTCTAATCTTCTTTAGCTGGCTTATTGCTGTAGCTAAAACTTCACGTGTGAAATTGAGTAGATATGAAGAGAGGGGCAGCCTTGTCATGTCTCTGATTTCAGGGGAACTGCTTTAAGTTTCTCTCCATTTAATTTATTATTGGCTATTGGCTTATTGTATATTACTTTTATTGTTTTTAGGTACATGCTTTGCATACTTGCTCTCTCAAAGATTGTTATCCAGAAGGCATGTTTGATTTCGTCACAGGGTTTAACAGCATCTAATGAAATGATCATGCTTTGTTGTTATTGTTGTTTTGTTGTTGTGTTGGTGTTTTTTTTACTTTCACTTTACATGTATCGATTTTCATATGTTCAACCACCTCTCCCTCCCTGGGATGAAGCCACCTTGATCATGGTGAATAATATTTTTTATGTGTTCTTTGACTCATTTTGCAAGTGTTTTATTGAGTATTTTCAGATCAGTGTTCATGAGGGCAATTGTTGCGTCTTTGTGTAGTTTAGGTATCAGGGTATCTCTAGCCTTGTAGAATGAGTTCCTTCTGTTTCTATTTTCTGTAATAATTTGAACAGTATTGGTTTTAGCTCTTCTTCTAAAGTCTGGTTGAATTCTGTACTAAAACCACCTGGCCCTAAGCTTTATGTCTATGGAAGTCTTTTAATTACTGCTTCTATTTCCTTATGTGTTATAGCTCTATTAAAACTACCTGATCTTGATTTAAATTTTGTAAGTGATAACAAGAACCTTTTCCATGTTTTGTAGATTTTCAAATTTTGTATCATATAGTTGTTTTGAAGTAAGATCTAATGTTTCTTTATATTTCTTTGGTGTCTCTTGTCATAACCCGTTTTCATTTCCTATTTTAGCAATTTGAATATTCTCCCTCTGCCTTTTAGTTAGTTTGGCTAAGGGATCGACTATCTTCTCGATTTTCTTTTTAAAAACAAGATCTTGGTTTCATTGATTCTTTATACTGTTCTCTTTTTTTCTAATTTATTGATTTCAGCCATGAGTTTATTTTCTTCCATGTACTCTTTTAACAATTTTTTGAACATGAAAATCAGAAACCTGTTACCATAATAGAACTTCATTTAATCTGATAAAATTGCAGTTTTTGACTCTTGATTCCCTCTTGCCTCTCTGTCTTGCTTCTTGCTCCCTCCTCCTCCCTGTCTCTTCTCATTTCCTTCCCTCCTCTCTCAAAGTGGTCATGACCAGCCTCTACTCTAATCTCTACCTCTCTCTGCCTTTCTCTGCCTCTACTACTCTCTTAACTCCCCCTCTATTCCCTGAATAAACTATTTTCTATACTAAAAAAAAATGCAGTATTTACTACTATTTGTTTACAGTGGCAATAGATCAGAAAATGATTATTTTTTTCTAAAAATACATATACTACACTCTTTTCTACTGTATGCAAATGCATGATGCTGAAATGAATTTGCAATAATTAAAATTCATAGTCTGTACTGTGCAGTATAGGAAGAAGACCAAATATAATAAGCAATAATTCAGAAGTAGGTAGAATATTCTGAAGGTAGCATAGAAACTTAACTGAAGATATCTTTATCAGAGGATCAATATTGGACACATAACTGTTTAATCTAACAGGTTAATTAAAACCTGTTATTGCTAGAGCTTTCATCAGATATTCAATAAGCCTTCTTCCCTCTTCCCCTGACACCAAACAACTTTTTCATCTATATCATCTATATTTACTCAACATGCATTTATTTCTTCTAACTACTTTTTTTGAAAACTATTATGTATTATTCAGTTATCCAATACAACCAAAATTATTTTATGTAATAACCCTTTTACATTCTTTTCAAATACTTTTAGTTCTTCATGTAAGAGAGATGATGAAATATTTAGTTGCCTCCCTACATCTATCTCATTTAATACAATACAATATTCTGCAGTTACCTGGATGTTGCTGTGATCACAAGATTATTCTTTTCAAGGAGAATAATATTTATATATATATTAATATTTATATATATATAATTTATTATTTATTTAAATATCAACAAATTAAGTTCAACAATATAAGATCCTATTCTATGATTAAGTAGAGTCATATCAAATATAGAGGGATGTTACAAGTTATAAAAGTAAATGAGTCATTATGCCACAAATATGTAGGATAAAAATCATCAGAGCATCTCTAATTGTAGAATAAAACAAATTGAACACCTTTTAATGAAAACTCTCAAACATGTTCAATACAGGAGGAGCATATTAATATAATAAAGGTTGCATGTGACAACTTGCAATCTTATATTTTGTTGGGAAATTCTGAAAACATTTCATATAAATTTTAGCACTTTAAAAATAACAATTCCTAAAATTATTTTATAATATGTTATTTTAAATTTTAGTCCATGCAATTATTCAAGATTGAGACATAAGTCCTAACACCAGAGAGATCAAAGTTTATTGGTGCATGATGACAATCCTTGTCACCTGAGTTCAACCGTGTTGCAGAAGAAAACAAACTCTTACATCATATAGTCACTGCTGATGTGATGTAGGGTTAAGGGAATAAATAAAAATACATATCCAAAGCTTTGAACTTTCAAAGTTACTTTATGTTGAAGGTTTTAATAGTTTATGAATACCATTTTATAGTATTCATACAAAAGGAAACACAGTACACATAAAAAACCTAAAAGAATTATATGACATATAACACAAAATTCATTTTTTTCTGTGTGCAGTATTCTGAATGCTTTTCAGAATGAGTTAAATGCTAAAATGAGTAAAAAGACTAAATAAATTAATATGCATTTTAAGTTTACTTCTTGTCCTCAAAGTTGACATATTATGTGGAAAATTTAAAATGAAAATATTTATTAACAACATTAGGTGAAGATAAGTAAATGTAAATGTGTTGTGCTAAGAATTATTTACAATGATTTTCAAAAGAAATCATACAAGACAAAAATCAATATAGTAAATATCACAACACCAAATATTGTATGTTGTATATTATTTGACAACAAAGTTAATTATTATTCTGCATTATCTCATCCTACAGCAAATACAAGCAATACTTTCAATCAAATACATGACTGACAATATAATTATAAATGGTCTGATGTCCAGAGATAAGTATTTTTAAATTCAGATAAACAAAGTAATCAAATATTATGATAGTTAAAGGCTGATTTAAAGTCTTCATAATTACAGCCTTTTACTCAGTACCTTTGCAATAGATTATTGTAATATGCTTTTGTGGCAAACTAGTAGACTGCATATGCATTGTTGAGAATCCACTTAGAACAATCATCCTAATTCTTCTTGCAAGAATATTCTGACTCCAAATCCATGATATACATTTTCCATGTTATTCTACATTCAAAACTAATAATGCATATGTATCAACATATGCAAATATTTTATACAGATATTTATTTCCATTAATTTCTCTATCATGGACTCCCATCAACTTCTTACCACAAAGATCGAATCAACACGTTAATTTTTAACTGATCTTTCAATAGCAAAATGTAAGAGAGAACCTGCATGCACAGAACCAGGGGTGAGCAGAGAACAGAGAGATGAGCATCCAGCTGTAATACTGCTACACAAGATGGGAACAGCTCTCTACATCTGCAGACAGATGCTTGGTGAGAAAGCACACACACTAAAATGCCTGGAAATACTAGAAGGAAAATTCCAACCCAAAGAGGATAAACATATCCAAGAACATAGGAAATAAGTAACCCTGTACCAGCAAAACAAGGAAAGAACACACACACACACACACACACACACACACACACACACACACTCATACCACTATGCCACCACCACCAACAACAACAACAACATCAAAATAACAGGAAATAATCACTGGTTATTAATATTTCTCAACTTCAATGGACTAAGTTCCCCAATAAAAATACACAGGCTAACAGAACGAATATAAAAACATGATCTTTCATTTTGTTGCATACATGAATGAGGGACTATGAAAGGCTGCTTGGTCCCCAGTTGAGCTAAGTCTTGAAGCGGTGGAAACCTTGAAGGGATGATAGTTGCTTTACCTGTTCCAGAGCACCAGGCTCCAGTCACTAGCTACAGTCCCCCATATTTTGGCCATCAGTCACATAAGGGCAATGCCTCAAGATGCTCAACATGTAGAGAACTTGACCTGTGGTCATGTAGGCTCAAGACAGATCTCCATTTTCAAGAAGTACCTAGAGGCCTGGAGGGCTCAGCTAATAAGCTTTCCTTCCCAGACACTCCTCCCTGCAAGGGTATGGCTTTACTCATCCACTTTCCACCATGACAATAAATGCCTTAAAACCATGGTCTGCCTCATTTTAACGGGATCCACCGTGCAGAGCCAAGGAGAAGGCCTTCACCTTCTCCTATAGAAGGTCTCTCTGTGCTTCAAGCCACAGCTACCACCAAAACAAGCCCAAGCCAAAATTGCCTGCCATCAAGCCAAGGTTTCTCCCTGCAGGGCCAGCTGGAGCCCCCATCCCTTCCAGCCTGTAGGCCACCACTTCATTACCACCTCTTACATAGCTTCCAGCTGTACCTGGATGTCCAAGAGCTATGAGAACCAAATGGCCCCGGCCTCATTGCAGGCACAGGGATCCCTGAGCTAGCCCCAGCTGTCCTGTGCCTCAGACTGTGTTTTCCCACCAACTAAACTGGATCCCAAGGCTTCGCAATGGCCTGACACCTTCCTGTGTCCTGCATCCTCAAGTGAACAAGCCCTGTGGCAGAGCAGACATGGAACTCTCTAACCCCTACACCCACCCATCTCAAAATTTTGGACTCATAATTGTTCCTTTTTAAAAGAAGTGCATAGATGACAAAAATCGAGCATGGACTGAACAAAAGGCCACCCAGAGACCGCCTCATCTTGGGATCCAGCTTACGAGCAGGTACCAAACCTGGACATTATTACTGATCCTATGTTGTGCTTGCAGACAGAAACATGGCATAACTATTCTCTGAGAGGCAATACTAGCACTGGACTGACACAGATGTAGATACTTAAACATCCAAACATTGGAATGAGGTCGGAGACCCCTATGGAAAAGTCAGGGTCAAGACTGAAGAAGCTGAAAGGAATTGCAAACCCATAAGAAGAGCAATAGTATCAAGTAACCAGAACCCTCAGAGCTCACAGAGACTAAGCCAAAGAGCATACACTGACTCCTCTGTGGCCCTTGCACATGTGTAGCACAGGCCTGCCTTGTCTTTCTTCAGTGGAAGGGGACTTTGTTATATTATATTCTAACTTATTGTGCTAATAGTATTGATTTCATAGTATATTATTCAAACTGTTATCAATAATACTAAATACTAACAGATATTGCTAGCCATCTTTATAAAATCATTTGACTAATTTTATTAATAAAAATAAAATAACTTCTAAGTAAAAGATATCAAACAACTTGTTTCTGTGGTTGCTTGATGCATCAGAGAAGGGGAATACTAGATGGGTGAGGTAGGAATGTATGGGTGGATGGAGAGCACCGTCTTAGAGGGAAAGGGAGTAGGGCACTCGTGGAGGGGGCACTGGGAAGAGGGACAACATTCAACATTTGAAATGTAAATAAATGAAGTAATTAATTTAAAAAAATAAAATTTACTATAATGTGACTGCATCTACATAATAGATACTATATAGTATTTTAATATTTCCAATTTGGTAATATATGCATGAAAATAGGTATTCAATTATAAGTAATAACTAATTTATCTTTTCATAAACATAGATTAAAATTACAAATCTGCAGTAAAATGTATGAGTGACATTATAAACCGACTACATACTAGCAGATCATGGCAACTATCAGAAGATGTGTGTAATGCAAGACAAACATTTTCAAGTGTAAATAATGCATTTTAGTTTTACAAACTCATAATGATTACTTTGACTGTGTATGCAGATGAGTAATAGAGAATTTTATACAGGAACATTAATAGTGTGTGTTGCCATGAATATACATGTGTATACATAATATTCACTTTTAATTTGTGACATTAACTTTATAGTCATGAACAATAATACTATTATATATTGTGAATTTGTTATATTGTATCCTAAAATGTTATGCTAATAGTATTGATTTCATAGTATATTTTTCAGACTGTTGTCAATAATATTAAATACTAACAGATATTGCTAGCCATCTTTATAAAATTATTTAACTAATTTTATTAATAAAAATAAAATAACTTCTAATTAAAAGATATCAAACAACATATGGTTAATTATGAGAGCAGCCTCAAGCAAACTGAGATATTCACATAGTACTAAGACTTTTGTGTCTGAAGAAGCCAAGTAAAAACTGGGCAAGTCCAACAAAGATAGTAGCTAAAAATTACCATTCTCTCCTATATTAGCATGCATTTCAATGTTTAATAAATAAATGAATGTTGACAATGTATGATGAAGCACTGTTTACAAAGAGCTGTTCTTCTGGTTTTCAAGGTTTCTATTCTGTGTATTGCTAATTGCACTGAACAGAAAGAATTTATAAACTTTCATTCCATTCTTAAGACAGTCATGCCTCTTCAATTCACACATTCCAATTTAATTAAAATACAGCTATACAAATATTTTACAGCATTCCTCAAACAATATCTCTCCATTTATTAATAGAGTTAGCAGGTTCATTAGAAAGTCATTGTTATTTTTCAAGTCTGTCTAATTGATGTTATTTGTTTCTTTTTGTTAGCTTTCAGCCACAGTGTAAAAATTCCCAAGATAAGCAAATGGAATGGAAGGAAGATTTATCTTGTTCACTATTTCAAAGGTATCAATTCATAGTTACTCAGCCTTGTTCCTACAGAATCTTGATGGCACAGCACATTATGTCAAGAATCACTGAAGAAAGCAAAGCCCCTTATTCATAGTGGTCCAGAAAAAAAATTATACAAAGACAAAGGAGCTAGAGTCCCATATCTTTTCCAAAAGTATTTCTTTTTTGACCTTTTTTCATTTTATCAGCTTCCCTATTTGCTACCATTTGGACACTCAGCCTGTGACCCAGGTGACATCTAGAGTATTGGGGATGTATATCACATTCCCCTTCTACTTCTCAAAGGTTCATTCTATCTCATACTGAAAACAATATCCAGTTTGTCTTTAAGATAACATGAAGTTACCTGCTCCATTATTGCTAAAAATCAAAATCTCAAATTTCTTTTATAATCAAAACTGGTACTATGAACAATAGATAATGTATGAATGGTGAGATTATGAGACCTGACATTACCTGACCTAAATTATTGGCTTCTGATAATTATAGGCATCATTGTCTTTAGACCCTTTACCCCAGTGAGCCCACTTGTTGCTAATAGAGATTTCCTGAGTCTTAGTCATAGGCATTGTTTAACTCATTAGTCAGAGAACAAAACAAAGTCATGAGTGTCGGAAAGAGAAAGACATGGAGGACTGGGAAGTTCACACTCATTTAAGGTAAGAGAAATAAGAATGCATTTTATTTTTGTATAAACATGTCAAATAACAAACCATACATAAGTTATTTATAAATAAGTATGCGTGCATATATATATGTCTTAGAGTTTTACTGTTGTTAACAGACATGAACAAGGCAATTCTTATAAAGAACACCATTAAATTGAAGCTAGCTTAAAGGTTCAGAAGTTTAGTCCATTATCATAAAGGTGGGAGCATGGTAGAATGTAGGTAGAAATGATGTGGGAAGAGCTGAGAGTTCTACATCTCATTCCAAAGGCAAACAGAAGACTGACTTCCAAGTAGATAGGACAAGGGTCTTAAAGCCCACTCCCATAGTGACACACTTCCTCCACCAAAGCCATACCTCCTAATAGTGCCACTCCCTTGGCCAAGCATATTCAAAGTACATATATACATAAGTACATATATCTCTGTGTGTGTGTGTGTGTGTGTACACATCTTAGATACAAAGGTTGGAGCATATATATATATATATATATATATACACATATATATGTACACACACATATATGTATGTATATATATATGTGTGTTACATATATACATACATATACATATATATATACACATACACACACATGTATGTGTAGACATATATATATGTGTATGTATGTATATATATGCATATATAAAATACATATATGTGTATGTAATTTAATTCAATAAATTTAAGTAAGTTTGGGAAGCAGAGGAATGAGAAGTTTTGAGAACAGCCTATTCATATCAAGGACCTAAGATCCATTTCAATGGCAAAGTCTTCCATTGGTCAGAGTTGGGATGTTGAGAGTATGAGAAAACTATCATTGAGAACTATTTTGACTTCAGCTTTAGTTTTCTTTCTTAGAGAAACCTCCAACAAATATTAGCTCCTTCATTCTTTATAATTCTAACTGCCTGAGCGTCTGCATAAGAGATCATGGCCTACATAATTGCAATTTCTTTGTACATTTGGATATCTCAATGTCATTTCATTCAGTCTAATTCCAAAGCTGTCCAGGTTGTGGTCAATAAGACTCAGTATCAAATTCAATCTCGCTTTTAATTTAAAACAAACAGTCACAGATATTATCTGTGGTGACATGCATAATAAAGCTTTTATGCCTGCCTTTTAATGAAATGTACAGTAAAGCCTTTATGTCTGGCTTTGAGTGAACTGTTTCAGCAAAGCCTTTGCTATGTTTGGGTCAATAAGTAGCAGCTGAGAAATCATTACGATACTTTGAAACTTGAGGAAATGTTTTCTCTGGAAGATCGGCACTTGGTGCTACTTAACAGCTTGTCACTGTACTGGTCTTGGTCCTAAGACTCCCTTGGCAAACCTGGAGTTCTTACTTTCCACTATGGCTAGACATGATAAGAGGGACTGAGATTATGTGGGTTGTGTGCCCCCATGAGCATCAAAGGGCAAGATAACTTTTGTTAGTTTGAACCATTTTTAGCCCCAATTAACACTGAATGATGTTTAAATAAAGTAAGTGGAGTAAGTTAGCTGGGTGTTTGTCTTTCCCAAAATGCTGTACCCCTCTGCTCCTTTAGAAAATAAGGCTTAGCATCTTGGTGAGCTTCTCTCTCTACTATAGCACCTACGACTAACATCAAGCAATAATTATCTTTTAGCCTCTAATTTTATTCATGTATGATGTGAATAATTTACAGAAATAATTTTTCTCATACTTTACTTTTTTTAAATTCAATAATACAGAGAATTTTGAAGTGCTCAGAAACACTCTGCATGAGCTGTTCCCTGAAACACATCAAGTGTCTTGCTGTGTACAATATAAGGGTCTTGAAATCTTGCTTCTCCTATCTGAGCCCCTCTATTAGTAGTATTGTTTATTTCATGTCTTTACACTATACTATGGTTTTCATATCAGCTTATATATTTCAAAAGTATTTATATACCCAAAAGAAAAATAGACAATTAAATTGGGAAGAGGCTTGTAAAAGAACAACAAAGAGTGACGTTTGTAACACTTGTATCAAGTTTGAAGAAGAGGACTTTATAAGTTACACTTTCTTTGAGATGAATGCTTTTCCAAATTATCACAACTAATGAACCAAATTCTTACCCTCACCCAATATCCTTCCCACCCTCTAAGCAGAACCATTGTTCATTGAAACAGTTGAATGACTTTATGGATAGATCATCTTAATACACATACCATTTCTTAAATGAATGTAACCTGTTCTCTGTAGGCTGAGAATAAAGTCACTCACTCAAGTCAAATAACTTTGACCATAGCAGAAAGTCTGTATCCAAAAATCGAGCCTACAATTCATTTCTTGATGCAGCAGAACTATCAACTCTCAGCTTAGCTACAATGGAGGTAAAATCCTTTGGTGATGTGAGGGTCATTGAAGTATATATAGCCTTATTACAATGAAATCCAATGTCTTAAAATTGTTCTTATTTTGGGCTTGTACCACTTACTAGCCAAGATTTTAAACTCTACTAAATACAAAACAAACAAAAAGACTTTATATATTTATGTTCATTTAGGAAAATACCAGTAGTGATGTATTATTTTGAAGTATACAGTTAATATGTTTGGAGTTATTTAAAATTTATATTGAGAAAAATGTATTTTCACTGTTGCTATAGATGAGCATCTACATAAGACTGTTAAATTGATTGTTGTTTTATATCAAACAACTTTTATAATACTTATTTTTGTTGTTATAATATTTTATAAATTTTAAGGAATATGACAAAAAAGATATTGTAGGTATTGAAGGGGGGTCTCTGGGAGGAATGGGGGTACAAAAGGAAAACAAGAATGTGATTTAATTCTATTTACTTAAAATATGTTTTTAAATGTTAACAAATTCACATAAATTGAAATCATATAACTTTTCTCATCATAATCCAATAAAACTTAAAAAAAAAAGTACTCTCTGTCTTTTAAGTAATTGACTTGCCATGATTGACAAATGACATGGCAGGACTCTGGCATACCATTTCTCAAATCACATATATTATAAGTAAAACTAAGACTATTAGATCTACATCCTGTTATATTTATAGATCTACTGAAGTTAGCATCATTTTATGTATTAAACAAGTTATAAAAATATGGTATATAACACTTAGGAAAGTGAAAAGGTAGAAAAGTAGAACAACAGCAAAAGCACAACAAAATTTAAATGGAGACACTTAGCAACAACACTTTATTTTGATTTGCATCAATAATCATGTCTACAAGAAACTAGTTACCTTATGAATTTAACTACAATGGATTAAATTAACTACTAATTCTTTCAGAATTACAGTTCATCACAAGTTTTAATGATGTAATTCTGTACATTTAAAGACAAGAAAATACATTTAAATTAAGTTACCTAAGAGTAAAAAGAAAATCAGAATGTGTTATATAAATACTTCTAGAAAGAAGCAGAACCAACTATGTGATGTGGTTTGCAATATCAAGTGTGTTAAAGATTGGAAAGTATATTAAATTACTATCAACTTTCACTTTAAATTTGAGATTTATGCATGTATTCACTCATCAGTGGCTTTCAAATCACTATTCTGTACTGGGCAGTCTTTAGCACTCGGGGCTATATTATTGGAAAAAGAAAAAGTGCCATCTGCCACTCTGAAATTTTTCTTATGGTTTAGGAAGGATCAAAGTAAGCAATTTCAGGAAATGAAATGTATTATTTAGAGGAGACATTTATATGAATAGAAAAAGAGAAATGACTTATGACAAATATAAAGAAGGGAGATATAAAATAACAACATTCAATACAACCTTCTTTTATTAGATGTTTTCTTTATTTACATTGCAAATTATATTACCTCCAAAAAATCCCTCTATCCCATCTTCCTCTCCCTGCTCACTAACCCACCTGCTCCCACTTCCCTGTCCTGGAATTCCCCTACACTGGGGTATCAAGCCTTCATGAGGCCAAGGGTCTCTCTTCTCATTGATGTTCCACAAGGCCATCCTTTGCTACACATGAAGCTGGAGCCATTGGTCCCTTCTTGTGTACTCTTTGGTTGGTGATTTAGACCCTGGGAGCTCTACAGGTACTGGTTGGTTTATATTGTTGTTCCTCCTATGGGACTGCAAACCCCTTTAACTCCTTAGATTCTTTCTCTAGCTCCTCCATTGGGGACTTTGTGCTTAGTCCAATGGATGGCTGTGAGTATCCACTTCTGTATTAGTCAGGCACTGGCAGAGCCTCTCTGGAGTTAGCTATAACAGGCTTCTGCCAGTAAGCACTTGTCATCCACAATAGTGTCTGGGTTGGGTAACTATATATGGGATGGATATCTAGGTGGGACAGTCACTGGATGGCCTTTCCTTCAGTTTCTGTTCCAAATTTTGTCTCTGTATTTCCTACCATAGGTATTTTGATCCCCCTTCTAAGAAAGACTGAAGTATACACACTGTGGTCTTCCTTCTTCTTGAGCTTCATGTGGTCTGTGAATTGTCTCTTGGGTATTCCAAACTTCTGGGCTAATATCCACTTATCAGTGAGTGCATGTCATGTGTGCACATCCTTAATCATCAGGGAAGTGCAAATCAAAACAACCCTGAGATTCTACCTCACACCAGTCAGAATGGCTAAGATCAAAAACTCAGGTGATAGCAGATTCTGGCAAGGATGTGAAGAAAGAGGAACACTCATCCATTGCTATTCAGGATAGCAAGCTGATACAACCACTTTGGAAATCAGTTTGGCAGTTCCTCAGAAAATTGGACATAATACTACCTGAGGACCCAGCTATAACACTCTTGGGCATATACCCAAAAGATGCCACAACATGTAATAAGGACACATGTTCCACTATGTTCATAGCAGCCTTATTTATAATGCCCAGAAGCTGGAAAGAACCTAGATGTCCTTCAACAGAAGAATGGATATGGAAAATGTGGTACATCTACACAATGGTCTACTACTCAGCTATTAAAAATGCTGGATTCATGAAGTTCTTAGGCAAATGAATGGAACTAGAAAATATCATGCTGAGTGAGGTAACCCAATCACAAAAGAACACACATAGCATGCACTCAATACAACTTTTACTGGAAGAAGATATGAGCAACAAACTGTAATGATCAAGTATGTAAAACTTGAAGACAGCAGGAATAAGTGTCTTGCAAAAACATTTGTAATAGACTGTATGGAGAATGCATGTATAGTAGCACCAATGTCCTGTACTTGGAGCAGAAAGAATGAGGAGACACTCTCATACATCACATAGAGTCAGCTATGTGATACTGACACTTAATTTGCCAAACATGATGATGGGTCTTAGAGCATTAAGAAAGAGTTAATAAGCTTTACCTTCTAAACCAGTGATCTGTGTGCTATAAGTGTAGTTAATTCTAAGGGAGAATGTTGACAGACTAATCAACTCTAAGTCTATTCACAGTGTAACAGGAAAATGTAGAAGAAGTGGAGATACTTCATGAATGTTTTTAAGTTAAAATCTGTATCACTTTTTGTTAGACAAAACAGAGGTTGCAAATGAAGTGAGGATTCAACGATGCCCCTAACGCTCTAGGTGAATATAATGCTGAAGACAGAAAATTGAACAATTAAGATGGAGGCTCTGGTGGATCATATTTGGGAGCTAGAACAACAAAATTCCATTTATTTTGTTAATTTTTGTGTGACAGATTAGCCATTTAAGTATCAACTTGAGAATATAGTTGAACTCAAGAGGCTAGAGTTTTGAGTAGG
>JADRCD010216617.1:0-33009 GCA_019843815.1 Montemys delectorum
TGGATGTCAGTTTCGGTCAGGAGTCTCTGCAAGGTTCATAAGCTAGCTAAGCGTGGATTTCAGCTCTGTCCCTGATTTCCCAGAGTTTCCATACAATGGCTTTCTCTCCTTCCATTCATTTTCCTCTTTGAGGCGGTACACTCTAGTAATATGTGCTGCGACCTGGAGTTTGACTGCTTACTCTTACTCCAACATTGCCAACCAGGAGCAAGATGATTGGGAGCCTGTTTATTTCTTTGTGCGTCACTGTAATCAGCCACAAAGTGAGGACAATCTTATTACCTACACACAAAGCTGCTATGATGGTGGACGAGTTAGCATGTGTAAGGAGCCTCCAAGAGTGTCTGGAACACAGACGTCACTTGTGTGTACTGTTGGCCACACATAGGGGTGACAACGTTGGTCTTTGGTGACTCCCAGAGTTTTGTATGTGTGAGTACTTTGAGACTTGGAACATTGGAGGGTCACCCATTTCAATGTGATAACTTTAGACACTAACATAAAAAGGCCTGCTCTGCAGGTATTCAATACATTGTTGTGGATTTGATAGCTGATATTTTCATGTCTCCTTTTCGTCTGGGGCCCACTGAGTTCAATTAGAGTTTCTTTCCCTAGAATGGGTGAGAGGCAATTTATTTGCACAAGGGAAACTTGTCACAGGATATAATACTGAAGAAAATGTCACCTCTCCTCCAGTAACCATTAGTCGTCAATAGACCCTCAGGGAGGGATGGGGCCTCATGGTCCCTCCCCCGTCCATGATGAAATGTTAAACTGTCCAAGTTTATGGTAGTCTTTTTTTTAAGTTTTATTTGTTTACATTATGTATATGAGTACACTGTAGCTATACAGATGGTTGTGAGCCTTCATGTAGTTGTTGGGAATTGAATTTCGGACCTCTGATCGCTCCGGTCAACCTTGCTCACTCCATTCGGCCCCACTTGCTCAGGGTCAAAAATTTATTATTATAAATAAGTACACTGTTGCTGTCTTCAGACATGCCAGAAGAGGGCATCAGATCTCACAACAGGTAGTTGTGAGCCACCACGTGGTTGTTGGGATTTGAACTCAGGACCTTCAGAAGAGCAGTTAGTGCTCTTACCTGCGGAGTCATCTCACCAGCCCGTGGTAGTCTTCTATAGACAGCTACAGCTGCAGTGATCTCATCAGTGCAATGGCTACAGCATGTCTGGAAGACAGCTTTTTGTGGCACATCTCCCCACCCTGTGGTTCTTGTAGTCTTTCCACCCCATTTTCCCATTATGTTCCCTGAATGATTAAGAAAAGGACCAGGTGTCTCGCTGGAACCTCTTACTCAGGGATGGGAGGCCCTGTACTTTTCAAACACCACCGTTCCCTTGGCAACTGGACTTTCTGTTACAGGAAAGTCTGGTCTAAAGCTGACTTCCCCTGCACTCTCTTCTGAATGTTTGGTTAAAGAGCATGAGGAAACTACACCCACATTTAGGGCTGGATAGGGAGAGGGTGGAGGAGGAAGACGAGCTGTGCTGTGACAGGGACACTCTCATCTGACAGCTTAAGTGTTCAGACCCCTGAGAGGGTAGTGAAAAGGACCACGTGGTACAGTCCCCGGGGTATACACAGCACTAGCACAAATGTGTTGGGCATCTCCTCCAGGATGCCTACTGTCTAGATGCCAAAAGGCAGGGGCCACTGTGTCCACTCAGAACTGTCCCCCCCAGTGCCCGTGGCAGAGAGAACATGAGCAAAGATTAGCCAGGAGGCGTGAGAGGAAGGAATGTGGCATGAAATAAAGGAGGCAGTACATCTCCTTAATAAGTCTCAAGTGGCACAAACTATATCCTAAATCCATATCCTGCTAAGAATTAGACAGGCATGAAAAACTCTTCCTCACCTGTAGATGGGAATGCTAGTAGTCTGAGTCAAGTTAGTTCAAAGTCACCGCAGAACCTTCAGATCAAGTGAGAGGCTGAGAGTGATCAGGTGGCCTACAGTGTACTCTCCCTGAATGGTCCTCTCAGTTCATCTTGCCGAGTGGCCAACTCTCAGCATCTTCTACCCTCAGAGAGCCAGTTGGGGGAAAGGGTTGGAGGTCCAGTCTAGCCAACCTTTCTCTGTTACCTTTGATCAATTCCTTTTATCCTGCAGTTCTTGGAAATAACATTTTCTCTAGAGCTATGTAATGACCCAAAAGGAGGCCTCAGGCCTCTCCAGGAGGTTGCCCAACACACCTGCCAGCTGCAGGCCTAGGGGAAAAGAAAGGGAGTTAGATGGAATGTCTCCTCTCAACCCCCAGGCCCACCCTTATCCCCACCCAGCCTTCCAGCTAACTTCCTCATAACCTTTAACTAAGTCTTCAATGAAGGTGCCAAAGAGGAGAGCAGCTTCAGACCAGCCTGTCCTGGGGCAGAAAGGTAAAGCTCACATGGCAAGATGGTGGAGAAGTGCAGGACTTCCCCCTCCCCAGAGGTTCTCCAGTCAGATACCCATCCCTCTTCTAATTTGTGGAAGCGTCAGCTGGGAGGAGAGGATGACACCAGCATCTGGGGAGAAGGAAGCCAGGGAATGGAAGCCCAGTTCTTTGTCCCAAAGGACAATTTTTCAGGGTATGTTATGTTAACCAAAAAAACAAAAACAAAAAACAAAAAACAAAACAAAACAAAACAAAACAAAAAAACCACACACACAATTACAGCTTTCTCTTAATTTTAAAAGGATGTGTAGAGATGAGATAGGCGGATGGAAGGATTCCTAAGTCACGGCCTCTGAAGGTAAGGTTGAGGCCAACATGAATCTTCTTGTCTGATTGGAGCATCTCTCCCTAACCTCCAGAAGGAAGGACCATAGTCACTTCCTCGAGGCCATTTGCTGTCAGAAGGGGCCTATTAGATCCTTTACACAGCTCTCAATGTCAGATAGCTCTCAGTGATTCCCTGAATAGTGCGGGACCAAATCAACTGTGTGACATTAAACGGGAAGAACATGTCTGCCTGCGATGGCTCGTGTTTAACTTCCAGGAACTTTAAGTCAAGGCCTGGCTTTCAACCGTCAATACAGGCAGGGACTTGGGAGGACACAGCTGCGTTTGAGGGTTTTAAACAGGACATTAATTGCCTGTGGGGTTTTGCTTTGAGAAGCTGTTCTCAGCATTCCTAATACTGCCACCCTTTAGTTCCTCGTGTTGTGGTGTCCCCCTAGCCATAACGTTATGTCATTGCTACCTCATAAATGTAGTTTTGCTACTGTTATGAGTCAAATTGTAAGTATCTGATATGCAGATGGTCTTAGGCAACCCCCTCAAAGGGTCATCTGACCCCTCAAGGGGTCTTGATCCACAGGTTGAGAACGGTTGGCTTAGAAAAAAAAAAAAAAAAAAAGAACACAACATTCCGTTCCTGGATGAATTCATTTTAGAATGTTGTTGAACTACACGATGTTTCATCAGACAAAACCACAGTATTGTAAGCCACCAGCAATGGGTATTCTGTCATTAGAAGCAAACCCTAAATGGCAATTAGGCCGAACGACCCAAGATCTTCCATTCTGATGCCAAGGTTGAGTTGTGCTGAGATTACAGTTCCACTCTTGGAGTATATTTTAAGAACACAAGAGGGTGTTTTAGCAATCCTTTCTGCGACTTTCATAAAGGAAATGAAAGAAGTATGGAAATCGAGACAATTTTGTCAGGTGTCTGCTTGGATTTGCTTACATTTGAAGTGAGATGGCTGACTTAGGCCCAATCTTCTTTGATTTTGTTTGTGCTAAGATCTTATGTTATTACACAGCAGTTTTGTATTTTTTTATTTTGACCTTCCAGAAGAAAGAAAAACACAGGTCCCCTCCCCTTTAACCCAGGCAACTGTTCCAGGTGTACTTTGAATATATTATATTGTGTGGTGAGTCGTCACTTTGCCCCACTTTGTTGGAAGGCTCTGCACACCCTTTGCATTTCCCTTGTGGAAAATTGATTTTTAAAGCTAACCTCTGTATAAGAAGTCCCCCAGCTGCCATTCCTGCCTCTGTATGAATTCCCCCTCTTATGGTTTAACAGCTAAATGCTCAGTGGAGAACTTAATTGATGCATTGGACAGATTATACCCCATCAAATCCGACTTGTCCACACAGGAATGATTCTCTCCCTGAGAGCTCCCTTCACTGTGCACATTTGGGCCCACTCCCTACACTGCTATCTCGCCATCTTCTAAGATGGATCTCTTTGTCTGCTTGAGTTGAACGTTTACCCCATGTACATCCCTCAATATGTCATGTCCTGGCAGGGATTAATTATCTTGCTTGACAAAGATATTGTTCAGGATTGGCCAGATTATGTTTCAGGCTTACATGTTCTCATGGATACACTGTTGAACCTAGGAAAACCCCTGTCCACTTTTATTTCTTCCAACATCATACCAATAAATCCCGTATACTAAACTTCTGTGCCTGTGAAATTGTGTTTGAAGTTCAAAATTAAAATTACAAGGGAAAACCGTAGAAAATACTATTTGTGATTGTGGAGATCCCTGAGGTTTTTTTATTTGAAATGAATGGTACTCTCTCCCCAGTCTTTCTGATGCGTCTCCATGACATTGTAAGGGGCCATGGAAGGATACTGCTTTTACTATCATTTCTGGGTTTTCAGAACTTCAATTATGTGCTACGTGAACTTGTCACTACTTTAATTCACTGTGTATATCAGTTCTTAGGCAACTTGAAGATCAAGACAATACAATGCTCCAAAACCTAAACTCATGAATATTATGAATTTCAATGGCAGTCATTGACAGGCAAAAGCTGATTTTTTCCTTGGGTGGAAGGTGTGTAGGAATGTATTAGTTTATCTAATTCTTTTAAAAAATAATATTTATTTTTTTATTTTTATTTATATGAGTACACTGTAGCTGTCTTCAGACACACCAGAAGAGTGTATTGGATCCCATTACAGATGGTTGTGAGCCACCATGTGGTTGCTGGGAATTGAACTCAGGACCTCTGGAAGAGCAGTCAGTACTCTGAACCACTGAGCCATCTCTCCAGAATCTATCTAATTCTTTATCATTCATTCATTCATTCACTCATTCATTTGTATGCCAATTTATTTATTTAGAAAGAAAGCATTGAGCTCTTCCCGCATAGTTAATTTTACATTTTCTAAAAGACCCCCAGCAATCTTAGTTGACTCTTGAAAGGTAAGTGTGGCCACCAAAGACTGCAGTCCTGGGATACATAACACCTATTTAGAGTAAGACACATCCCAGTGTATGGTGGCACATGTGTACAGCGAGTATGGATGGCAGTGTTGGCGGGTGATATACCTGGATTTTGGCCTGCAAGCAAACTGGAGTGGCATGATCTGATAGATTGGGTCTAGGATAATAATGCTGAGACAAAGCACAACTGTATGACTAGGAGGAATACTAAGTAGAAAGGCCATTCACTATCAGGCACTTGAAAGACAGGAAACAGATTTGAAGGTAGAATTACAAAGTTAGCTTGAGATTGTCTCCAAGCACCTACAGTGAGTAGGTCTGAGGACTTTGGAGACTATCTAGACTGGAGGCAAACTCTCATGAGACCAAAAGCACTAGATACTTGAGACAGTCTAGAGGAGGTCAAAAGACAGGAAAGAGGACAGAGAGGAGAGGACAGAAGAGAAGAGAGGAGAAAAGGAAGGGGAAAGGGGAAGGGACAGGAGAGAGAAGAGGAGAGGAAGAGGCCAGAAAAAGAAGGGAGGTATGTAAATATCCTTGTTTTGCAGAAGAGGGGAAATTGACCAGTTTAAATCAATGGTCAACAGATTGTGCATGGATTGAAGGAAGGCGTACTTAGCCTTGATCCATTCTGACCTTCATGCTATGGAGATCCACAAGGGGAAAAAAAAAAATCAGATCCACAGCCATCACTGTAGGGCCATTGTTCTCTAAGGCCAACACTTCCATACGACTGGGCTCTGTGTGAAGAGGAGGGGTGACTAAGAGAGTCTCCGCATCAAGGTTCCTATAAAAGATTTGGGGGGTGAAGGATCAAGTACCCAAGATGCAGTAGGCTACCAAAGCCGTCAATGAAAATTCACATTCTACTGGGAAGGCCCAGAAAGCTCATTATTCAGGGCAGGTGCAGTGCTCTTCAGAAATCGGACAGTCTTAGAAGTTCCCTTTCATCCCCCTTCAAGTATCTGGTCGGGGAAAAACTTGCTCAGGGCCTTAAAACATATCTGATTTGTGTTACCAAAGAACACCTGGAGGTGCTTTGCAGAGGGCAGCTGTGGCCCATCTGGTTGGCTTCCTCATAGACACTAATCTCTCTCCTAACCTTGCCAAGCCTGGCACAGTTATGTCCAAGCATCCAAACTCATACCATACACGTGGAGCTGTTCGGGAGACTCCATGGTCATGTGAAGCCCTCCATTCTCTACTTTCTGTTCTTTCCCCCTGTGGGACAAAAGTGGAGGAAGCTTTCCACTCTTATTTGTGGCAAAATATTTAATAAACTAACAAAAAGTATGAATTCAAGATGAAATGTTTTAGCAGACAAGTTTCAGTGCCCAGCTAGCGCAGTCAATAGAACATGAGATTCTTAACCCCAGGGTCATGGGTTCCAGTTTTATGGCAGGTTCATTGCTTTTGTTTGTTTGGCTGTGATCAGGATACAGGTTTTGATAGCTCGGCCTTCTATCACGCTAGCAATTGCAAGTAAACTTGTTTAAATTTCCCAAAAACTGATAGCATGTTCGTCTTTTCTTTTTTTTTTAAGTAAATTTATTATTGGTGCCAACAAAATGGCATTTTAGAATTCCTGTGACACAGAATATGATAATCAGTTGCTATATTTTTCTAAGTTTTCCAATTTGCTATTACAATCTGTTAATTTTTTTATGAAGGAAAGAAAATAATCAAAATGAAGGAGAAGAAAGGTGAGGCTGGGAGGGGCCCAAGGAAGCCAGCAGTGCTATGGGTGCTGGGCAGGTCTTGCTGACTAGGACTATGCTCAGACACTGGGGATAAAACTCCTCCATCCTGACCAACGCCGCAGGGCATGTCTGATGAAGGAGCCATGTGGCAGAAAACTAAGATCAACCATGGCCATTGACTTGATCCTGTACCATGCTGGTTGGTTGGGTTGCCATTTCTAGCTGAGTATAGTTGAGCATAACAAATCTCCGAAGTTTAGTGTCTCTCTAGATCAAAAGGGAATTAATGGGCAGTGAAGAAGTAGGTAGTTATTTTTCCTATAGAGATATTTCACTCTATGCTTAGACTTAAAAATAAAATAGATAAAGTGAAAGGCCGGGGAGGTGGAGCTCAGACAAAGGTCTACAGACCTTTGGCTTTTCTTGCTTTTTAAATGACTTGAAGGGATAAGTTAGAAGGCATTCCTATTGTCCCTAAAGGCATGAAGCCTGTGTTGGTCTGTTTCTGTATAGCCAATTATTCTGTTTGTTTTGCCATTAAAGAAGAGAACTTTAGGCAGGGAACATAGAGAGAATGTAAGATGTGTAGTGTATGGTACAACAGCTTGGGAATAAACGCAATGTCAGAGAGTTCTTCAGTATTACTCCCAGGAAAGGTTTTAGGCAGCATGGATGACTTGTTTGATGTAAGATGAAATAGAATGAAGAATGGATTCCATTGCTTCTGGAGCTGCAGCACCATTTTGCCTTTGTCATCGTCTCCTCTCTACCTCCTGCCTCAGATCCCTCTCTCAGGACTCGTCTTCAAATCTGCATTTGCTGAGCTAAGGGATCGGATCAGGTCAGCTGCTGCTATCCTGTGATCCTATAGACAATGTGCAGAGGTTTAAAATAGATACAGCAGGGATCCTAACTGTGATTTTCATCATGAGCTCCCTTGGCGCTTCACGCATTATCATTTCCACTGGTTTAGTTTTGTTTAGAGAATGTATTGATTTCTACAGCTATACATGTGATGCATGAGCTTTTGGGTAAGATTTTTAAACAATAAAAATAAAGAATACTCTAAATATCCATTTTACCACTCATGCTAGCTTCCTCCTTCGTCTGAAGCAACTCTCAACAGGCCCATGCTTTCTGCTCATTGTTTGTGCATTTATGGTTACAGGGCATATAGGATTTTGAAGAGATCATTTTCTGGTACTTAGTGGTACTGAATGTTGTTTTGACTTACATATCCTTGATTGCTGGTGAGCCTGGGGACTCTTTCACATTTGTTGGCCATTGGCTTTACTTCCGTCAATTGCTTGGGGACATCATTTATTAATATGCTTAAAGTGATCACATGTTTCATATTAGCCTTAGGAACTCTATGTAAAATAGATAGCGGTCCTTGTACTAATTGTTAAAATGAGCAGTTAGTGGTCAAAGACTCAACGCTCCCCTTTCACTTCTAAAATGCCACTTTTAAGATAAATTCCTATGTATATGTATCCTGATATGCAAGATACTTTGTTCTGTTGATTGACTTATCAAAGAACATTTTTGTCTAGTCTCATATCCCCCAAATCTTCTCCTAATTGTTTTCCCTAAACTCTGTATAGTATCATTTAGTGTTAAATATTTTATGTCAGTATTCTTGAGTGGTTGTGGGGCATTACCTTACTTGCTGGGTTTTGGTTTTTAGTAGGAATAATATGGCTTCATAAGATTAATTGTGAAGGAACCCATTTTCTTCTATTTTCTGGGATATGTATTGAATTGGCATTAATTCCTTGATACTTTTAAACTCTGTAGTATTACTCTCTCAATCTAGAACTTATTTTTGATGGTTATTAATATTTTTAAGCCCAGCCCCATGTGTCCAGCTCCTGCAGCCAACAGCTTAGTGCATCTTTCACTTCTTTCATACAGAGAAGTTTCTTTAGCCCTCCTCTGGTGATTAGTTTGTAGGCCCACAACTTATCAAGGTGCAGAGACTAAGTGATGGCGGAGTGCTCTACTCAAATGGAATAGTTAGATCAGAACCCATTTCTGTTCACCCCAACAGTCAGGGATCACCACAGAAGGGCTGGAAAGACTGTCAGGGTCAGAGGTTATAGACATTGGCAACAAACCTTTATTTGCTAGGCACAACAGCACTATTGCATACTCGAACGCACCATGACCGTGTCTGCCCATACAAGACCTGGACAAAGTCAGTCATGCTGGGCAAGAAGCTGATAGCAATTGATGTCTTGGGGTGGGGTTGGGGTGTCAGTTTTCTTCAGGTACATGGCTCCTAAAAGTCTACCCATACTCCAGTAGACGGCCTGGCACCCATACACATATAGGTAGCACCAAGTAAACTCAGTGTGTGTGTGTGTGTGTGTGTGTGTGTGTGTGTGTGTGTGTATTTAAAGACCACTTGAAGGAAAAGTGGTAAGAGAGATAGGGGAAGAATTGAAGAGAGGGATAGAGAGGTGGCTTTGGTCAAAATACAATCTATGTGTGAAATTCTCAAACAATAAAAAGTTCAGTTGTCTTAATAGTTGTAAAAATTTTCAAGTTAGTTAATGTTATCAGATCCTGAGAATTGTATTTAGCGGATTACTCTGTCTCATCACATGCCCCTTCTTATCCTTTTCATGCCTGCATGGGACATAGTGGTTTCTCTTTTTATTGCTGTTATTGGAAATTTGTGGTATCCTTTTTTGGCTCATGTTTAGGCTGTCATGTTGGTGAGACTTTATGGGTGCAGCTTCTGGCATTCCCAAGAGACACAGTCTCAGAGCACACTTCATAATGTTCTGGCTCTTACGTCTTTCTGTGCCCTCTTCCACAATAACCTTGAGCCATAGGGGCTGGAGTTGTGTGGGAAACGTATCCTTTGGGTCTGGCCTCTACAGCTCTGCATTTTGGTTGTGTTTTAAATCAATCTTTAAGTTGTTTTGGCAAGTAAAATATGGGGATCTAGGTTCATTTTTGTACATGTGGGTATCCAGTTTTCAGCAGCATTTGTTAAGGAGCCTGTGTTTTCTCAAAAAAAAAAGAGAGAAAGAAAAGAAAAATAAGGAAAGAATGGAAAAAGAAAGAAAGGGCAAAGAAGGAAGGAAAGGAAAAAGAAAAGGAGGAAAGAATGGCAGGTAGGTAGAGAAACTTGTCAAGTATTGGATGACTGTAGCCTGGTGATTTTATTTCTGGCTCTTCTGCTTAATGTTCTATTCCCCTTTGCTGTGTCAGTGCCATATTTGCTTTGTTGCTATAGTTCTGTAGTAGAACTTGAAATCAAGTACTACCAAAGTCCCAACATGCTTCTCTCTGGTCAGTATCATTTTGGCTACCTGGGGTCTTTTCAGATGAATTTTAGAACTTTTTTTTTTTTTGATCCATGAGGAATGCTGTAGTAATTTTAAGGAGTTACACTGAATTTAAAGATCAGGTTTGATACTGTAGCCATTTCTGCATTGGGTCTAACAGTCTACGAGCATGGGAGATCTATCTCGAAGTGGGGAGTGTCTTCTGGTTTTAGTGTTTTATAGTTTTCCTTATAGAGGTCCTTCACCTCCTCAGTTATGACTTCAGCAAAGTATTCTTGTAAAGCTATTGTGACTAGAATTGGTTTCTGAGTTGTCTTTCAATGTGATCTTTATTGGCATGTAGAGAAGCTACTGATTCTTGTATGTTGACTTTGTGTCATGAAATTTTGCTGAAAGTGTTTGTCAATATTAACATTCATGTGGTTCCGGCTTTGGATTCTCATATAAAGTCACATCATCTACAAATAGGGGCAATTTGACTTCCTTTCCTGTTTGTTTCCTTTTTATTTCTTTATCTTGTTTTATTGTTCTTGATAAAAACTTAAAAAGAGCTGGTAGATGGAGAGAGGTGGATCCGGTGCCATCTTCTGGCCTCTGGGGGCACCAGGCATGCACACAAGTAAACACGTACACAGAAAACAAGGGAATGTCTAAAAAGACTCCAAGTGTTACCTATGAATGGCAAAGTGGGCACACTTATCTTGCTTCCACATTCAGTGAGAAGGCCTTGAGTTTCCCACTTAGTATAATGCCATTTAATGACTTATCCTAAATAACTTTATTATGTTGAGGTCTGGTCTTTGTGGTTTTGGTTTCCTTTTATTTCTGTATCTTGTGAAATGACCACGTGGTTTCTGTCCTTGAGTCTATGTGATTTGTTATTTGATGTGCATACATTGAAGTGTTCTTGCATCTCTGGAAGACAGTTCACTTGGTCACAGGAAACAATTCTTTTCATTTGTTGGATTAGGTTTACAAGTATATTGTTGAGAATTTTTGCTTTTGCATTCATCAGGAAAATTGGCCTATAATTTTCTTTTTATGTTGTGTCCTAATCTAGTTTGGGTGTCAGAGTGCTATTGATCTTGTGAAATCATCTCAATAGCATTCTTTTATTACTTTATGTAATGACTTGAGAAGCATTGGTGTCAGCTCCATATGCTCTGATAAAATCCAGGGAATTTCTCTGGGCTTTTTAAGAATCACTGCTTTGATGTTGTCATACATCTGTTGATTATGTCCTCTTGATTTTTTGATATGTCACATATATCTAGAAATTTACCTGTTTCCTCTTGATTTTCCAGTTTACTGGACTATGCATTTTCAAATGATGTCCTAATAGTCTTCTAAATTTTATCAGTTTCTATGTCTCTCTTTTGATTTCTAATCTCATTAGTGTGGATCTTCATTCTCTTTCCTTGGGTTTCACTAAAGTTTATCAATTTTACCCTTAAAAAAACAATATTTTAATTTTATCTAGTTCTTTCCTCTTTGTTTAACTTTTGGTCTCATCATTATTGTTTTGAATCTATTTGTTTTTCTAAGAATTTGAATTGCATCGCTAGACTATTTGTAATTTCTCTGATTTTTAACATACCCCTGTAAATACTATTTTCATTGTATCCTATAGATTCTGACATATTTTAATTTTCAGTTGGCTTCAGGAATTTTTAAGTTTCTCTATATTGATTTCTTAAATATTCAGTTTCATCGAATTTATGTAATTTTGTAGTTTTCTCTCTCTCTTTTTTTTTTGCTATTGATTTCTACTTTTGTTCCATTGTGATAGGAATAAGGAAATTATTTCAAAATTTCATTTGTTAAGACTTGTTTTACTTAAAATGTGGTCTTCTGAGAAGAATGTGTGTTCTGCCTCATCCATCCCCAGAAGGCTTCATCTTCCCCTGTGGAAACTATGTACTCATTAAATGTTGCCTTTTTCCCACCCTCCTTACCCATTTCACTACTCTAGGGAGTTCTTGAAAGTGAAATAACTCACAACGCTATCCCTTTTGATTAGCTTCTTTCCCTTAGTGTGGTGTTTTTGCGGTTCATTCATGCTCGAACACTTGTCAGAACTTCTCTCATTTAACAATCTCTAAGGCAGAAACAGTACTTTTTTTATACTTTTATTGAGTGCAGTTTTCCTACAAACTGGCAGTGATGAACTCATTATTAGCTTCCGTTCTTAGATCACCAACTTTGTAAGATTTGCGTAAGTATCCTTGTTTTATTAAAAAAAAAAAAAAAAAAAAACAAGATCGAATATCTGTTTCAGCTTGTTTTGGAAGGCCGACTCAGCAGTCTTCTGCTGAGCCAGAGTCCTGGCTGCTCTTGTTAGCGATCCCGAGTTAGGTTCCGAGTGCCCACATAACCACTCAAAATATCTGTAATTCACGTTTCAAGTGATTCCATATCCTTTACTGGCTTCTCTGGGTACCAAGCATGCTCACGGTGCACATACACACATGCCAGCAAACATTAATCCACTTAAAAATGAATAAATAGTACCCCTCCCCCCAAAAAACTTTTCTAAAATCTAATTGGCAAGCTCCAAGTCCCAGATGAAGTCTAGCACCGGGCTGGGAACCTGTCTGTCCCCACTGCCCAACTGCCTTAGAATCTCTCTATAACCGCCAAAGGGCTGTGCCACCTGCCCCTACCCGCTTTGTGCCTTTGCCAAAGTGCTCACCTTGGCCTGCAAGGAGAAGGTAGGACGTGGGGAGGGGCTCGGATCACCCTCATCCTCCCACTCAGCCTACCCCTCTAGGCGAGAGTGTCTTGGACCGGATCCACAAAAGGCAAGCTCAACACATAACCTTGTTGGCTACCTGTGACATCCTGAGCTCTTGTAACAGTGCTGGGTTCCAGGGGACCTTCTTGCGCGACCACTCGTGCTTTTGAGAGTCTAACCAGCCTCGGATCATGCCTCCCTGTAGCCTTTTTTCTACAAGGAGACTCGGAGGCAACCCGGACACAGTGCGGCTGCCGGGATACATAGAGGGAGGCGTCTCGGGGCACAGAGGGGCTGGGACTCTGAAGGCTGCAAGCTTCAGGGATTCTGGCACACAGGTAGGCTGAGTCTTTCTGACCAGTGCCGAGAACTGGGGGCAGCTGAGTCTAAGTTCCAGGGCTCTTCCGCATGGCCCAGTCAGAGCTGATTGTGGAAGTCACCTGGGAACAATTAGGACATGCTGTCTCTAGAACATAGGTGCTCCCTGCTAGGCAATTATTGCACAGGGGTGGCTTTGGGAGTCCTGGTGCCAGCCTAGTTCATAATTCTCCTCAGGGTTCTGGGGGGCTCCCAATTGACTAGTCTAGAACACTGTGGTAGTTCGCTTGTTTGTCAAATATAAGAATGCCTTGCCCAGTGTTTGTAATTTTTGTGACACTAAAGTAAGAAGTATAAGGTTGCATGTACTGCCAATGTGGGGGAAATGCAAAAACAAATAAACAAAAAACCCAAAACCCTAAACAAACAAACAACCTAAACCAAAAACTGTTCTCACCTCAAATATGAGTGATGACTACGAATACAGATTTAATTTACCTCAAGTTCCGTGTACCAATGTGGTAATAGTGTCATGATGTTTCTATGGTAACAGAATAATAACAAATCATGAATCAACACTTTCAAGTTCATTGGTGGAAACCCCCAAATAGGTAGTTTACAGCAAAGTGGAGAAATCTCTGTTAAGGGCCCCAGACATCGTCTGATGACATTCTTAGCCTTAGGGTCAGTGGACAGTAGACATCTTTTCATAGACCCTAAAAGAATATTGAGTCATATACTGAGAAGAATCACAGTAACTGGCTATTGAAGGGGCTAAGATGGCTTCAGATATTAGGATCTGGAT
Source organism: Montemys delectorum (assembly GCA_019843815.1). Taxonomy (NCBI): domain Eukaryota; kingdom Metazoa; phylum Chordata; class Mammalia; order Rodentia; family Muridae; genus Montemys; species Montemys delectorum. The sequence continues at coordinate 14,046 of JADRCD010216617.1, forward strand.
CTGCAGGGTCCCACCATCTCCACACTCACTAACGCTCTAACTAGTCATCAGTCTTCCTAGAACAGAATGTTCAGTGTAGGTGTGACCTTCTGCTTCCCCAGCACAGGAGGCCTGTTCCTGGAACAGTTTTTGCTCCTGTGGCTACCCAGGTTTTGCAACAGCCAGCGCGGTGCTTGACTTGGCAAAAAGCAGATGCATACTTATGAAAAACAACAACAACAACAACAACAACAACAGCATCAACAACGAAACACCCAACAGATAGTTGTAACTTTAATTTTTTCCCATTTTAATGATGACTCTTTAATGTTTTCACTTTCCTGATAACCCACCACTCATCAGAGCTAGTGGAAAGGAAAGGACACGGGGGGTGGGGGGGAGTGGACCCGTTAAGGAAGGTTCTTTGGAGCAACTCCTGTCTGTGTTGTCCAGAAGTCGGCAGTTCAGTTCATAGGTTAGCCGTGACAGCTCGATCCACTCACAGCACCACACAGATACCACAGCAGTCCAGTTTGGTAGCAACAGCAGTGGCAAGACCTACAAGGGACAGCCAGGCCTCAGCCTTGGCTTGAGTCAGCAGGAGGGACCAGCAGGAACACCAGGAGTTCTCGGTGGTGCCTCTCTTAGGGAATCGAAGACTTGAGGCCCACAAGCATTGATTGCACAGCTAGCTGTACCAGCAAGCTTTGTCTCTGCCACTCCACGGAGTCCTATTTATACCCTCTAAACATCACGTGTTCTGCACATTCTTGCCTCAGCACATGCAAACTGCAGCACACCACCAGAAGGTTTGTGGGTTTATTTTGTTTGTTTTGTTTTGTTTTTGGTGCATTTCTCTCTATGGTGTCCTAACAAATGCAGCTTAACTATGCAATTTAAGGTAAACTAATACATGAGTGCTGTTAACAAAGAATCCTTCATCACGTGTCCTTTCGCATGCTTGCTTTGGCAGAACATCCCTTCTCCTGTGTTTGCTTCAGTGAAACGTTCCTTCATGAGTCTGCCTTACCTGCGCCCACTTTAACGAAACATTCCTTCACGTGCTTGCCCCAGCAAAATACCATCCAACCGACTTTCCAAAGAACCCTTAAGTTCCCACTTCAGACAGTTGTTTTCTGAGTCTAGTTTCCTACTTCTGGCCAACCGGGCTGACTGTGGTCTGAGTCTGCCTCTGTGGAAGCACTTATGTTGCAGTCCCTTCTGTTTCCACCAGAGGGAGCGAGATAACCTTGTACCTTAACAGCAGAGCCACCAGAAGACTTGATTAGGGTCAAATTAGGGTCAGGTGCTAGGGAGGCTCCAGGTCTTAGTGATAAGAGTTGTGTGGGACTCCTCCCTGGGCGTTTGCAGGATAGCTCTTGGAGAAAGGGCTTGGCGCTTTATCAGTTGGATGAGCTCACGACAAATTTTTGCTCTTTGCAAAGACCTACGAAAGTCCAGGGCTTTGGGGTTGGGTGGCAGATTAGGGTGTACGAAGGAGGAAGATGTGAGACCATCTCTGTTCCTCGGCTCACGCTTTTCCACAACAGGAAATGGATTGTTTTAAAATCCATTTTAATCGCTTACTGGGGCTTCTGGCTCAAAGGTTCGTCACTGTGGGGAAGTTAAGTGGCCTGGTTTCCCAAGGAAATTAGCTGGGAACCCGAGTCTCTTCTGAGAGCTTTGCTGGTGTTTAATATTGATGATGACGGGACTGTAGAGATGGCCTGGGTTTAAAAGCACTGGCTGTTCTTCCAGAAGCCCCAAGTTCGATTCCTAGCACCCTCCTGTTGGCTCCCAATCTGTGTGCAACTCTAGTTCCTGGGGTCTCACATCCTTTTCTGGTCTCACACCCTGTCTTAGTCAGGGTTTCTATTCCTGCACAAACATCATGACCAAGAAGCAAGTTGGGGAGGAAAGGGTTTATTCAGCTTACTTCCACATGGCTGTTGATCACCAGAGGAAGTCAGGACTGGAACTCAAGCAGGTCAGGAAGCAGGAGCTGATGCAGAGGCCATGGAGGGATGTTTCTTACTGGCTTGCTTTCTCCTGGCTTGCTCAGCCTTCTCTCTTATAGAACCCAAGACTTCCAGCCCAGGGATGGCACTACCCCTTTGATCACTAATTGAGAAAATGCCCCACAGCTGGATCTCATGGAGGCATTTCCCCAACTGAAGCTCACTTCTCTGTGATAGCTCCAGCCTGTGTCAAGTTGACACACAAAACTAGCCAGTACACACCCTTTTCTGGTCTCCACAGGTACTAGACGTGCATGTGGCACAAAGACATACATGCAGACAAACTATCCATACACATAAAATTTAGAATATTAGAAAATAAAATTAAGAAGTTGACAATGAGTTCACGTTCAAGCTCCCGACAAGGACAAAGCAGCATCCATGCAGGGAGAACTGGATTTGGCCCCAGGGCCAATCATGTCCACTGCTAAAAAGTGCCATTTCATTTACTTTTTGGCAGAAGCATTGTTCTACAGTACGTTTTTCTATTCTGGCTAAACATGCTCCTGAGCTACACACCCCTTCCTCCTCCCAGGAGACAACCCACTGCATAGGCACCAACACCATGAGAATTTAGAGGAAGTGGCTTGGGGAAAACACCCCCCCCCCCATTTCCCAGGACACAGCAATGAACACATGACTCACTGTAGCAGAGACAGTAGAATGCGATGGACATTTTTAATGGAGCTTTGGGTTGGAGTAATAGAGCCATCTCCCAATCCCAGCTCCCTTGAGAATCAGGTACACAGACCTTCTTGGAGCCTTATTTGCACTTTGGTCTAAGTCCTGGTCCGACCCAGACCAGTGATAAAATCCTATTGGGCTTTAGTTTATTTGGATTTCTGTCTCATTGAGTAAGAAAATAAGTTACCAGACTGAGTGAGGGTGTCTTCTTTTCAAAAAAGAAAAACAAACGAAGACAGACAGACAGACAGACAGACTATTGGCAGCCTCTTTGGCATGAGTGACTTGGACTCTACAAAATTTGTCTTAATATTTAATCCCAAAGCAACAACACCAGGAGGCCAGGGTTTGAAGAATTGATGGAGGGAACCTGCTCCCTTGTGACTTCATCGTCTATTGTGTATGGACACAGTGTCCCTTCCTACAGAGAACACAGCAATAGGACACCATCTTGGACATAGGGAGTAGCAGTGGCCAGCCAACTTTCCCTACTGGTCCCTTTGATCATGGGCTTCCAGTTCCTGGATCCGTAAGAAAAAAAAATTTTTTTTTTTTGTTCTTTGAAAAGTATCCAGTCTCAAGAGATTTTAAAGAAAATGGCTGGTGAGATGGTTCATCGGGGAAAGGTGAGTGACAATCTGAGGTCTATCCTCAAGACTCATGTGATAGGAGAGAACCGACTCCACAAGGTGTCCTCTGACCTCCAAATGTAAAGGATAGGTCACTTGTGCCATGATGTGTGTATGACACAAACACATATAACTAGCTAGCTAACTAACTAACTAGTCTTTGATATATAGTGATAACAGCACAACCAACTAAGATAGCAACAGTAGGAAAGGAATTGAAAAGCAGTGGGTCATCCTGGCTCTTGTAGGAAGTCCAGAGAATTGGCCTCTGACATGCTCAAAAACTGATGAAGAACAGGCCTATTCCTGGCCCTGGCTCGTCTTTGTTGGGCTCTTTCTCAGTTGAGGCTATCTGTCCAGGGCCAGCCCAGATGGATATGGTGTCACGTGTGTCCTGGAAAGCTTCATGGTCCATCTCTGGCTGGAAAAGCACTGGCACCACCAGCAGCAGTTGGTATCTAGCTGGGTATTCAGTTTCATCATGAGACAGAGCCACAGGCAAGGACAGTTTGGGGTGAAGATTCCCATCTGGGGACTCAGCTGAGAGAGGAAAGGTTAGATGATCTCTACCATATTAGATATTCACTCCTGGTTCCTTAGGAGAGATCTACATGGGGTGCATGCTTCTTCCAGATTATTCCAGGTCCTGTCCTTGGAGTTGGGGCAGGGGACTACATCAAGGAACCAAACATCTCCCTCAGATGCATCTGCCCGGTGTTTCTTTGCCACACGCTTACTCAAGCAGACAGAATTTGTGAGGTTGTCCCCACCTCTCCTCTTCCCATGCCTTACGCAGTCTGGCTTGTGTGTCCTCTCTCTGTCCCTCTCTTCTTCCTTCCTTCCTCTCCTCCCTCTCTCTGTCTCACCCCCATTCAGGGAACTTTGGCTATTTCTACCTCTAGCTTATGAAAGGAGGGAGTATAAGGGTTTGCTCCCAGAAAGAAAATCCCTAGGGAACTTTTTCACCAACTTCAGCATTCAGAAAATGCTGCAGTTGTGGCCCACGGGACCAGGCTTCATCCCAAGCGGACAGCATTCCTTGGCAATGTCAGCTACGTGGTACTGGTTTGGGGGATAAGAAAGATACAAGACTTAAAGGGGTCATGGGTTCTTCCCTTAAGGTTTCAGAGAGCAGCTGAAGCCATGCAGTATGTGGCAGAGGGGGACTCCCTGGAAGAAGGCCCTAGGAGGCCATGGCCTGAAGATGTGACAATGGAGTCTGGATTGCAGTGACACCCCCGAAAGATGTTGAAGACAGCAGAGCTGTAAGACATCTGCCAGGGAGAGCTGCACACAGGGAGTGCACTCAGCCTTAGAGAGAGATGCATGTCAAGCAGCAAAGCTGGAGGGGTAAAGTCATCTAAGTCCTTTGAGACTGAAGCCTTGGATAACAGACACAATCTCTGTGCTTCCCTTTAAAAGTCTGATCCCGCTCATATTTTATATTTAAGAGACAAACCCTCCCCTCTTGGAGGCCATGGTCCCCTCCAGGTTCCTCTGCTCCATCTGGATGCACCACGACATGTCAGGCCTCTGTGACACTGACCATGAGGGATGCCTGTGTCAAAGAAGTACTGGTCCTGGACTCATCTTTGAAACAGCACAGGACAGCCAGGAGGACGGGTTTGTTCACTACGCCTCAGGTTCTCAGAGTCCATGGGGGAAAGTTGTGGAGGCTGTTTTTGATGAAGTCATCATGCTAGATGTCTTGGACAGGGGTGATTCCGCTCATTTAACCTTAATGAAGAGGTGTCACACTGAGAAACCCCACAGCTGGTTGCTTATGGTGTCTTCCAAATGTGTGCTCATGGGTGAGATACTCCGGTCCTCACAAATATCGATGATCCTGTTGAAAGAGAAGTATTGCCAGCAGCAAGAAGACCCAGGGTGGCCTGGCAGCTTCAATTCTGGTGATTGCCAGCCCTCAATTGACCATAGAACCAGCAGTTGCACCTTGCTCTTGAGCAAGGTAGCTTCGATGGTGGGGCCTGGGGCCTACTGAACACATACTTTAGTAGCCGGGCAACCCCTCATGTCAGGAAACACGGTGGCATTTGTGTATAAGCTGAGCAGCATCTCAGTATACCCGCTTCCTCCTGACGTTTAGGGTGTGGTACAAATGCCAAAGTTGTGCAGTTCCTGGGATGAAGCAAACTGTGCAGTTACACTGACAGACCCCAAACCACAAGTGGCAAGTGTAAATCCTGGGACCGCACTGTGACTCACCCAAGGTTTCTGAACGTGGACCATGACATCTTTGTCTCCAGTGCTTTACACGTTCTCCAACACTATGACCTTGTCAACAATGTGGGCTCCTGTCGAAGGTCAATAACCTTGCCGTGCCTGTCCCTTGGAGGAGGGCCTAGCTACACCAAACCTTCTGCGCCTTCAGAAGAAAGGCTGGAGAGGTGGAAGTAGGGCTGGCTGATTACATGGGAGCAGATTCTTATAACATCAGGAGAAAACTTGACACTTACTGTGATGTCTTCTGTATGCTCACAGCCCAGCACTATTAGAAGGTGTGGCCCTGCTGGAGTAGGTGTGGCCTTGTTGGAGTAGGTGTCTCACTGTGGGTGTGGGCTATAAAACCCTCATCCTAGCTGCCCGGAAGTCAGTCTTTCAGTAGCAGCCTTCAGAAGATGTCAGACCTCTCAGCTCCTCCTGCACGATGCCTGCCTGGATGCCACCATGCTCCTGCCTTGATGATAATGAACTGAACCTGTGAGCCAGCCCTAATTAAACGTGGTCCTTATAAGAGAGTGGCTTTGGTCATAGTGTCGGTTCACAGCAATAAAATCCTAAAGCACAGTTGTTGGTGGCTTTTGCTTCATCAGGTGAGGGGTTTTGGCAGAACAACAGGTGAAACCTGGTCAGACATTAGAGAGTAATAATTCTGTTATATGGACGAGTACTTTATTTTACCCTAGACTTTTCCGGAAACTCTAAATTCTGCAATTGCCAATGTGTGTGGTAACAGAAAGCCAACATTAAACTACTAAGATGGCTCTCAAGCGGTGCAGAATTTGACTCTCCATCTGTCTCCCTCCAAAACATGATGTGGCATTGTCCCATGTGTGCTTGTTGCAACCTTTACCAGACCTGCAATCTAGAATTGCCTGAAGCCTGTCAGAGAGGTGATTCCATTTCCAGGCTGAAGCGGACTTCATTAGCACTGTGGGTGGATTCAGAAGCCTACCAGCCAGTGTTAGTTAGTTCATCAGATTTTTATGTACCACTGTGCATGCTGAATTTCTGACGGTCAGTTGTGTCTACTAGAAAATTGCAGTGTGCTCTCTGATGGTTGCCTTCCATACAACCATGTATAGCAAGGACTTATTAGAATTAAAAAAAGAGAGAGAGAGAGACAAAAACCAGCAAACAACAGAGAGAAATCCCATTTAAAGCCGTGTCTGCCCTGGCAGCACTGTAAAGATGCATTTTTTGTTTTTATCCCCAGAGCTGGGTTTATTTTTGATTTGGTACAGTGTTTTCTGTGTCACATTCTACCCTTTCAGAATGTGCATGTATGTTCCCTCCAACAATTCGGCTTTTAAAATACCATATACTGTGGTTCCATATCCCCTGCTTTCCCTCTCTCAAGACGTTTAGATGCCATTGCACACCAGGCTAGAAGCATGAAGCGGAGTCTGAAACAGGCAGCATCAAGCAGCAAGTGGGGTCGTGGGGAGAGAAGACTTTCTCCGACAATCTTAATGCTACAGCTCTTTTAGGCGAAGGCCTTCTCTGACGCTCCTCAATCAATTAGCTCTCTGAGATGATCTTAGCTTGTGCATATACCTTTATTGGGGAGGGCTTGTACGCATACACTTTATTCAGGGTGAACCAAGGGTTGTATAGTTTTGGACAAGGGGGTGAGGCTATCCAGGGTGGGTCAAGGTCATTGGCTGAAAGCTTAAGGTATTGAGGCGCCTCACTAGTATGGGGCAATATTCTAGAACCTCGGGTTCAGGACTGCATGGCACTCCTCAAGTGGAGTCTGGGATCCCCCACAGAAGGAGAAGCCCCACTGACAAAGGGAGTCTGCCATTTTGCATGGAGCTCAGGACTGTCTGGTGATGTCAGACTCTATCTTAGCAACAGGGCTCCCTGACAATTTACAGAGGTTCACAGTTAAGAGATTGACTTGAGTCTTCAAAGAAACTTTGGACTTTTGAACAGTGTTGAGACTGTTGCTAACGATGGGGACTTTTGTAGTTGGGCTCAATGTATTATATCACAAGATGGCCATGAACCTATGGGGACCAGGAACAGAATGTGTAGTTTGGAAGAGAGATATACTCTATATGTGATGATTGGAATAGGCTTCGCCCAGGGAGTGGCACTATTAGGAAGTGTGGCCTTGTTGGAATAGATGTATTCTTGTTGGAAAAATTGTGTCACTGTGGGGGTGGGCAATGAGACCCTCCTCCAGAACACATGGGAGCCAGTCTTCTCCTAGCAGCTTTCAGATGAAGATGTAGAACTCTCAGCTCCTCCTGCACCATGCCTGCCTGGATGCTGCCATGCTCCTGCCTTGATGATAATGGACTGAAACTCTGGACCTGTGAGCCAGCCCTAATTAAGTGTCTTTATAAGAGTTGTCTTGGTCATGGTATCTGTTCATAGTAGTAAAACCCCAAGTAAGGTACCTATAGGTTCATGTATTTAAATATTTGCTTCCCAGTTGGTGTTCGAGGAGCTTAGCATTTTGAGGGGGAAGCTTAGCCTTGCTGGGGGAAGGATGTCACTGGGAGCCCACTGTGAGATTTTTATAGCCTGGCCCTGCTTCCACTTCCCGTTGTTCTATCTCTATTGCTATCTCTATTTCTCTATCTCTCTGTTTCTGTCTCGCTCATATATATATATATATATATATATATACACATTTCTGTCTCTATATCTATCTCTGACTCTGATTCTCTCTCTCTCTATCTATATATATACTTCTATCTCTCTGCACCTGATTCTGTCTCTATCATCTCTATCTCTGTCTCTATCTCTCCATCACTCTGTCTCTATTTTTGTTTCGATGTCTATCTTTGTCTCTACGTCTATCTCTATCTTATGTCTCTATCTCCTGCCTGGCCTGTGTGTGGATGAAATGGAGTGGGATCTTTGAGCATTCTGACTTCCCGATATGCCTCATGTCCTGCTTCCATGCCTTTCCCACCATGATGGATTCCATCCTTCTGATAATTTTGCCTGATAATGTAAGACAAAAGAAACCCTGTCTTCTGCACCTTACCTCTTGTCGTGGCATCTTACCACAGTAACAGAATGCTGTTAATACACTCATCCTTGATCTCGCATCCTTGATCTCGCATCCTTAGTCCCCTTGGAACCTGTGCACTGGAGAAGCACTCTTCTCCAGTGCTTCTTCCTGTCTAACTTCCATCTCCATAGAAAGAACATCCAAGTTTATTGCAATGTGTGGACCATGAGCTCCAGTCAGGCTCCAGTATCCAGCTTTTAGCTGAGCTGTGGAACCACAATAGATGTTCAATATTAATCTGATGAAGGGAATTTCTCTTAAGGCATAGCATTCCCACTTGTAAAGTGGGAAACGGGTAAAAATATAATAAATTAATATCTATCAGTATATGTGCACCAATTTGATTTCCACACCGGCTGCCAAGGAAGGAAATAATTCAATGTTCCCATTTATCTATGATACCTATGAACCACATCAATGACCAGCAAGACATGGTATCCTTTATTATATTTTTATTTCATATTGGTTCATGGTCTTCACTTTTTCTTTTACTTCCTAATAAGTGGATCATTCATCCATATACAAACCGAGACACGGAGTGCATGTGGAGTTTAGAACTTATCAAGGAACGGAAAAAAGAATATTAAAGTGGGTTTTGAAAGATTTTCCCCCAAGAAATCCCTTATTTAAAAAAAAAAAAACCTTCAAGGAATGGGAAGTTTAAGAAAACCTGATAACCATGGCCCTAAAGCGTTAGTGTTTTCAAAAGGAGCAGGAGGAATGCAGAAGAAGGACCATTTCCCATAGTTTTGATGTTAAAAATTAATTCTCTGTCAGAAAGTGTACATTTCTCTATAATTTCCAAAGGAGACTTTTTGTGGACTCTTTTGCACACTGATGTACACCTGTGGCTTCAGAGACAATAATATTGACAATTTAGTTGTGAAGTTAATCTTTATGCAATACGAATTCAAATCTCTGGGGATTTAGTGTTTATTTCAGGGTATTTTAGAGATGAAATATCAGGATATAATTTTTTAAAAAAATTACAACATCTTTAAAATAAAGCTTCTCACAATCATGCCAGAGTGTGCAGTGTTTAAACTCTTAGTTTTTATTTTTTTACTGTTTTTTTTAACCTTAAGAAAAAAAACCAAGTATTTGGTATAGAGAAAGTTGTAAGGATGAGAACTTCATTCTTTTAAAGTGAATTATATCTCTAAACTCAATAATTGTCTGTGTGAATTTGAAATTAAGGTGGCGATTTTCAACTGTAAGGGGGATTAATGTTTATTAGCATCACACTCGGACTTTGTTATTGGTGTAATCAGAACTGAAAGAGAAGAGATTGAGAGTTGTCTCCCCCCCACACACACCTCCCACCCCCCCGTTTTGTACTGCCTAAAATCACCTGGGAAAACCCACTGGTTCAGAGAAAAAAACTCAGGGAACTACAATACTCCACTGCTTGCTGGCACTCCATGCCTGAGCAAAGGGTCTAAGGACCAGGTCCTTCGCCGGTAAAATGCTGGCATCCATAGTGTTATTTCATCAAAAGCATAACTACAAATGAACAATGAAGGAAATTACCAAATCCAAAGCGTAGTATATGATGAATAATCGTAAGCCATCGTCTTTGTTAAACTTTGCATAAAGGTTTCTGGCTTTTTTTGCTGTAAGACGATAAAAGTCGTCACAGCAAAAGACAAAAAGTGGCTGGTATCTATTGTAGGTGAAAGGCGTTAGGAAGTAGTAATAGCCCGTTCTTTAATAACTTTTTCTCATGCCTTAGGTCGCCCCTGATTTAAGTTTTTGCCCTAAAAGAAGGATCTCAATCACGACCACTGGATATTCCTCCTGTCGTTTGTTTTCCTAGGGCAGGGCGACGAAGCCAGACACCGGAGAGTCAGCGCCAAGCCCTGCCCTTTCCTGTCCCGCCCCCAACTTGCGCCTGTAGCCACGCCTCCAACGGGGCGATCCTCCGGATTCGCTTAGCCTTGCGAAACTCCATTTCCGGCGCCGCGCTGACGTCACAAATCCTGCGCCTCCCGCTCCTCTTCGGGCTCTCGTTCGAACGGAAGGTCGTCCCTGTGACCGACTAGGTGGTTGGAGCAGCTGTCGCCATGTTGTCGGTCGCCGCCCGCTCGGGCCCGTTTGCGCCCGTCATATCGGCCACGTCCCGCGGGGTGGCGGGCGCGCTGCGGCCTCTGCTGCAAGGCGCGGTGCCCGCCACCTCGGAACCACCTGTCCTGGACGTGAAGCGACCTTTCCTGTGCCGTGAGTCGCTGAGTGGCCAGGCCGCGATCCAGCCTTTGGTGGCCACGGTGGGCGTGAATGGTGAGCCGGCTTCGGGGTACCCCGATCTCGTTCGCTACGGCTCCAGGTTCCGGGCAGCGGCGGAGGGCGGTGTGCTGGGATGTGGTGGGCCGGCCGCAGCGACCTTGGCAGGCCGAGCGCCTCCCAGAGCTGGCGGGCTCACGGTGATCGGATGCTACTGGGATGCTCCAGTAGCTGCATCTCCCCCCCAGGCGTCTGAAGCCAGTCTGCACGTCACTCGGGGTTCCCTCCTCAGGCTACACTTGACTTCCTTGATTAACTTTTAAGATTGGCCTCCCTCTATCACGGCTAAGTGACGAAGATACTGTTGGTTACAGGAATTTGACCTTGGGCAAGTTTCCTCGTTGTTACCACAGTTTTGTAGGGGTGTCGTGAGTCTTAAAGGAGAGAATTCTATGTAAAACCATTGGTACGGTTTAGACGATAAGAGTTCAAAGTTGAAATTGTAAAAAAAAAAAAAAAAAAAAAACCAAATAACAAAAAAAAAAAAAAACCATGTAGGAAGTTGTCAGTGTACTGGTTCAGCGGCTTTTAGCTTCATAACTCCCTAGCAGCCCCATCCGTATAAACACAAAAACAGCCCTGTCCGTTCCACTGTAGGGAGTCAGCAGTGGTTTCAGATACCTGGCTTTTATAATCTTACTTAAACATGAAGACGATGCAGACATAAGTGATACTTTTTTTTTTTTTTTTTTTAACAGAAAACAGACCATCAGAGGTGAAGTGACCCACACAGTGGGAATCTGTGCAGCGTGGTCTCTTCCTAGTTTATCTAAGTCTGTACTTCACATTCCCTTGTGATTTAAAAACCTAGAAAGTTTTCTGGTGTCTCCTGAAATATGGGAAGCTGCACCGTGCTCTGTGGCTTCTGCTCCTATAGGTGACTCTTCACTTTTTCAAGTAGAATAAACTGTGATTTCAAGTTTACACGGACAGTTGAATTTAGAAATATCGTTCACTTTAAAAGAATGAAGTTCACATGCATACAGCTTTCTCCTCTATACCAAAGTAATATCGTTCAATGTATTACCTACTTGGCATTGTTCGGTATTGAACACTTTCTACATGTTAATCAAATTGTCTTCTTGGACAGCTTTTCACTCTGCATTCATTCTCATTCTGCCTCTGTCTGTCCGTCTGTTCTGTCTCTCTCTGAGGCAGGATCTCAATATGTATCCTCAGACTCTTTAAGATCTTCCTGACTCTTGTCTTCCCAGAGCCACCATGGTTAGCTTTTCCTGTAGATTTTTAATGATCCCTACTGGGTTTGCTGTATATATGTATTTTAGCCTTTAACCTTAATTTCAGGTCAGATTTAAAAATTTTACTCTTGCTGATATCGTCATGTCATTATAGTATGTTGACACTTTCCATTCTATTGAGATTTCTGACCTTGATTTTAAAGGGTAGAATACTTAGATTTTATATACATTTGGTTCAAGATCTTTTTTTCTGAGTAAATGTGAAGGAGCACTAGTGGGTCTTTGAAAAGCTTTTCAGGACAGAAATGTAATAACCTACCTTGTTCTAAATCTGTTTGGGTTAGAGGATTGGCAGATGAGAAGTAGGGGAGGAGAAAATTGCAGAGGTGAAAAGGGTCACCTAATAAGAATTGGTGATGTGCCTGCTTCATGAAAGCATTTTCCAAACAATGTAGAAACAAAGCCAAAACCTTTTCTGAAAGCATACTTCCCATTGTAGCCTAATTGCACATGAAAACCCTCTGAGTGGCTATGGAAAGATGGTGACAAGATGGCGGATTTGGATTGGAAGTGTGTGGAGGCAAAAGTCTGAATTATGGCAGCATCTCTTTCATGCAAATTTTAGCTACCTTGGCTCTACAGGAAAGTTTACATGCCTTACATTTCCTTTATTTTGAGGTGATATTTCAATAACTGATCATACATCAGGCTGGAATTAAATGAAGCTTCTATGGTTAATATAACTTGTGTAGCCAGGCAGTGGTGGCACATGCCTTTAAGCCCAGCACTTGGGAGGCAGAGGCAGGTAGATTTCTGAGTTTGAGGCCAGCCTGGTCTACAGAGTGAGTTCCAGGACATCCAGGGCTACACAGAGAAACCCTGTCTCGAAAAAACAAAAAACAAAACAAAAAGAAAAGAAAAAAGAAAGAAAACTTGTGCAAATTACATAGAAAATGACTTTTGCAACAATTTCCTAAAGGTTCCTTGGTTGATAATGGTGATGTGTAACTTGCTGTACAGAGAACAGTTGATAACTGGATTTCTTTTGTCACCAAAACTCTTGTGACTGAGTCATTCTGTGTAGTGTTTTAAGTTACCTTGTATTGTTAGGAAGTGGTTGTTGTGGGTACTGTTGAATGTAGAACTGTGAACTTGGCTCTTTTCTGTTTTAGGTAGGCAATGCATTTTTTTTTTTTTTTAAAGCATAATTCCAGATGTTGTCCCGGGAAAATAATTCTTAATTGATTCCAAATGCCAGTTTACACCATCATATTGATATTAGGTACATTAATACATAATTAATGTCATGTGAGTCCGCAAAGTCCTGAGACTTTTAAGTTGTCACTATGTATGTCTTCAGTTCCACCCCCAAAATGATAGGGTTGTCAGAAAAGTAATTTTGATAGCTTTCATTCTTGTTTGAACTTGTGACTTCCATAAAGTTCCTCACTTTGAAGTCATGTAAAAAGTAGGTGAAATATTAATATTTGGATATTGAGGTCTCTTAGGATGAGACCTTTGAAGACCAAGATAGCACTGTCACTTTCAGTGACATTGTGTGTTATGAGTAGATCTTTATTTGGAAAAGGTTTATTTTTCTGAAAATAAAAGTTGTTAACATCCTTCTTTTTTTCCCTAAAACGGTAAATGTTGTGGTAGTTCCTAAAACATACATTTTGCAAGGATACATATTTTTATATATATAATTGTTATATCTATTATTTTGTTTGGAAATTTACTTTCTAAACATAGTTAAAGAATCGTGCCAGTAAGCTCATTCTTTTTGTCAAATATTTACAAATGGCATGAAAGAGTACATGCCACTTCTGCTTTCAAAGTTTATGCAAGCAGTGAATATTCTTAAATGTTATTTCATTTGTCACAAACATTTGGCCCATTTTATGACCTCCAGGAAAAGTGCCTTACTCAGAGTCCACAATATGAAAAAGAAAGATATTTTTTATAGGCATTGTTACTCTACTGAAGGGGGAGAGATATGACAATCACCTCGTTTTTTCCTTACTAAATTTAATAATTATTTTGCAGATTTTATTGAGTACTGCTGCCTGATCTGATAGTTCTTATTCTCTGACACTAGAGGCTTTCTTTGAAGATAAAGTAATATCAATTTATGCCCTGGAATTTAAAATTAACAGTCCTTAAATTTTCTATAAAGTATACCAACAAATCACAGGGGGCTTATTTCTTGTAATTAGTATGTTACAAACTTTAGCTAGTAGTTTCTGCAGAAAGCACATAGCAGAAATACAAGGCTAGGTCTTTGCCTTAAGATGGTCACACAGCAACTTGTTAGGTGGGCTAAGTTTATTTAGTGTAGTTGGATAGTCTAAGCAATTGTTTGTTTTTTTTTTAACTTAACTATCTGTTTATTGTGTTATTTGCCTATATAACTCAAAAGTCTTTGCTGATGTGTACCCCTTTCAGGACATACTTTTAATTGTGTGTTGGTTTTTTTTTTTTTTTTTTTTACCTTTTTGTCTTGCAGTTCCTGCTTCTGTTCGTTATTCCCATACAGATGTCAAGGTGCCTGACTTCTCTGACTATCGTCGCGCTGAAGTTCTCGATAGCTCAAAATCTTCTAAAGAGAGCAGTGAAGCTAGAAAAGGCTTCTCTTACTTGGTAACTGCAACTACTACTGTGGGTGTTGCGTACGCTGCCAAAAATGTGGTCTCCCAGTTCGTTTCCAGCATGAGTGCTTCTGCTGATGTACTGGCCATGTCGAAGATCGAGATCAAGTTGTCTGATATTCCAGAAGGAAAGAACATGGCTTTTAAATGGAGAGGCAAGCCGCTGTTTGTGCGCCATAGAACCAAGAAGGAGATCGATCAGGAAGCTGCAGTTGAAGTGTCCCAGTTACGGGACCCACAGCATGATTTAGAGCGTGTAAAGAAGCCTGAATGGGTTATTCTGATAGGTGTCTGTACTCATCTTGGTTGTGTACCCATTGCAAACGCAGGAGATTTTGGTGGCTATTATTGCCCCTGCCATGGGTCACACTATGATGCCTCTGGCAGGATCAGGAAGGGCCCTGCGCCTCTCAACCTGGAAGTGCCTGCCTATGAGTTCACCAGTGATGATGTAGTTGTTGTGGGTTAGACACTTGGACTCAGGGCCTAGGTTTCTTTCGGTCTTTATGTCCCCTCAGAAGAGTTGAGAGTAAGCCTTGTGTACATCTAGGTTGGTTGATTTAAAATATTTAAGAATTGTTAATAATGTATTGGCAAACATTAACGTGAAGTAATTGAATTCACTGTTAAATATTATCAAGCATTAGCATAATAAAACCACTGTTGAACATCATTAAATTCACAGACTTGAAAGGTGCAATGTCTTTGATAGCTAATTCTAATAAAATATTACAGATTGTTATACAAGATATTTGTGAAATCTATAATTGGTGTTCTCATTATCTAAATTTATTTTCATATCTAGAACTCGAGAAAAGATGGGGACATCATTTTTCACTTCAAAGTGGATGGGGAAATCATTTTGATATCTAATATTTTTGTTTTGATAGTAAGTCTTTCACAGTTATGGGAAGTATATAGTATTTTATTGAAATATTTTCATTTTTAAAGACTGTATTTTACTCTTTAGCCAAACTGGCCTCAAACTTGTAGCCTTCTTCTGCTTCCTAAGAATAGGATGACAGGCGTGTGCCATCACATCTAATTCTGAAGGTTTTCTCCATTCAAAACTAACAGGACTGCCTTGAAAGGCTAGAAAAGACAAGGAAGGAAAACACAAGTTCAAGATACTATTCTACTCAAAGATAAACATTCCCAATATTTATTTGCATGTATAGTGTTAAACAACATTGTTATAGAGATGTGTCCATGGGTCTTTCTTGATAAGAATTATATCCCCTGTGCAAACCACTTGGCTTGGGACTATTCTCCATATGGTAAAGGAAAGAAAGCAGCTCAGGAAACTGCACAGTCACCACAAATACAACTCAGCACAGCAGTCTGTCCTCATGGAATCTATAAAGCATTTGATTGGAAGGCAGAGTCTTCAGGTTGTTGGTAAAAATAAATTAAAAAAATCAGTTCCCTAGAGTATCATAAACACTGACTTTAAAAGTCCTCAGATGTACCTGTAGCCAAGCCTTCAGGTTGCTAGTACTGTCCAGCAGTGTGCATTTGGTCTGCCCCAATCCCCTGGTATTTGTCCATGACAGCGTCCTGTCCTGTCTTTAATTAAGTTGATAATCCAGCCTTCAGTTTTGTTTGTGGATAAGTCTCCCAGCAAGCAGTAATCATGCTGGCAGGGATTTGCAGGGAGTTTTAGGAAAAACTAGAATTACCCTTTAGTGTCACAAGTGTTTAACCTCCCCCCCCAACACACAGATTATTTTGCCTAATTATGTTAGTTTAATAAACATGAATCACATTGCCTGTAGTCTATCATTTGGTGTTGGAAAGTTCTTTTTCCACCTTGGAAGTCTCAGGTTTGCTGACAGCTTTCAAAACAGCTGTTTATTATCAGTGGTCCCATCAAAGGTGTCCATATTCTTCTGATCACATCCGAGGAAAGATGGCGTCCTTTCCAGGTCGCTTCAGTGGGGTACTGATAGTCCTGTGTAGTCATCTGGAAGCTGGGCCCATCCCCTGAGTTGAAGTTTCAGTCTGCTGTCTTGAGTCTCCTCAAGCACAGACATGGACCACGATAGCTTGCTCGCTTAGTCCCCTGCTGAGAACCCAGGACAGTGATGCAATGTAGGACTAAAACCATCAGCACTTTAATATGGTAAGCCTGGATTTCTATCCAGTAGCCCTTGGGGATCCACTACCTATTTATAAACTTGGTTTTGAATAAGTGATTGTGCATTAATAATTAGAAACTTAAGAGAACAGCACATTGACTTAGAGGACCTGAGACCCTGCTTGGATTTAGAGACTCTTGGAGAAAAAGAGGTGCATATTTGTTCTCTGGGTCCAGTATGTATCATCTAGCCTTGGAATCAGTAGCTACCAGTTTTCTGCCTCTAGTCTGCATATAACCATTGCTGAGTTATATCTGTATCATGAAAGCCGGTCAAGTAAATCCCTTTTGTAACATATATTCTCTACTGATTCTATTCTAGAGAATACTGACTAATACAGGGTGGAAGGGTTTGTTTTACTTCAGTTTCTGAGAATTTCAATGGCAATAAATAAATAATAAAGTCTCCTATCGAGCAGCATGGCATGTACTATTTCAGTGGCAAACATGTCGTACATGTAAAATGCCCTCATAGGCTCATGGGTGTGAATACTTGGTCTGAATTAGTTGGCTGTAACCACCTACCTGAAGGTGGGCCTTTAAGAGTTCTAGCCATAGTCATAGTTATGGCTGCCCTCTGCTTTCTGCTCTGCTGTGTTATGCACACACTCTTGTCTCCATGGACTGAGCTGCTCCAAACTACCTTTGGCTCCAGCTTCCAGGTTGTTTGTACGTTTCTGAATCTAGGTATCTGGAGGTAGGTCATTATGGTGTTTCTTGGTACCGATATCATCTCACCTTTATCAGGTGGGTGTTTGGATCTTTTGTCCGGTTGTGGGTCAGCCAATGATACTTGGTTTTCAGCGTTGGGGCCACTCTTGGGCTTGGGGTTCAGACTTCAACTGGCACCAGATCAACACGGTGGCTGTACAGGTAAGAAAAAAAGAGGACTGGCTTTGGATCTTTCTAACTAGGGTTCTGGGTCAGTCTCCATGCTCTCTTGGCACTCAGCATCAGGTCTGGTGGCAGACAGTTGCGGGGGTGATCTGGCTTTGGGAGTCTCTACCTAAAGTTCTTGCTCAGACTCCAAGCTGACCTGTTACAGATTATCAAAATGGGAGAGGTGAGCAGGTGGTGGTGAGGGGTCCTGGCTGTGGCAGGCTCTAACTAGGAATCCGAGTACAGCTTTATGTGGTCCTGGGCCAGTTGTGGGTAGAGGGGCTTGTGTAAAGGGAGTGGGTTGAATTAGAACTGGCTCTGGGAATTCCCATGTGAAGTTCTGGTTCAAACTCCAAAAACTGTATTAACCAAAAGGAAAAGTTTAGGTTCCTTCGGGTGGTGTTTTAGGATTATTATTGCTGTGATGCAGCTTTCAGGGAGGGGGAGAATTTAACTCCCAGTTCCATACAACAGTTCATCAAACACAGCGAGGGCAGGAACCTAGAAGGAGGAACTGATGGGAAGGCCATGGAAGAATGCTGCTTACTGGTTTGCTCCTCGTGGCTTTTTAGCCTGCTTTCTTATAGAACTTGGGACCACCAGCCCAGGGTAAGAGCCTGAGCCCTCCCATCTTAATTACTAATCAAGAAAATGCCCTACAGGCTTGTCTGAAGCCTGATCTTATGGAGGCATCTTTTCAGTAGAAGCTCCCTCCTCTTATAGGACTAGCGTGTGCCAAGTCGACAGAAAACTAGCCAGCACAGGTGGGTTAGCTATATGTGGCTTACATCTAAATGGTTAGATGGACATGAATTTCATAACGTGCATTCTTCCTTCTTGGGACTGGCTATGTGTCATGTCATGGGTCATAACCTGGGTGTGCTCTCTCAAGTGTGGAGCTCTCTATGGGAGTGTGGGGAGCCCCTAAGACTGAGGTGGGGCTTGTTATGGTTAACTCCTTATCTCTTTATGCCGAGATAGAGTCTAGCTGAGAGTTAACAGTGGCTTCATTCTACTTACCCTTCCATGAGACCGTAGCAGTCATGTTCTAATGCTGAGATAGCTCACACAGCCATTGTCTCAGGATGGCATCTAAACCTTTGCTTAAGCTTCTTAAAGCCTATAAAAAGGAACAACATTATATATATACATATATATATATATGTATATATATACATATATATATATACATATATGTATATATATATATATACACACACACACACACACACACACACA
>JADRCD010216618.1:0-19118 GCA_019843815.1 Montemys delectorum
CCCCAAATCTCAGAGTTTGGGGAATTTGCCTTACCAAGTCCCTTTCTCTGGGGAGTTTGGGTGGTGTCAGGGGGTCTGCTCTGTGCATTCTGGCTCCTCTTCTGGTCCCAGAGGTAACCATCCCTGAGCAGAAGATGAGCAAGGGAAAAGCGACGAAGATCGGGGCCAAAGAGAAGCGCAGCATCCTCCTGGAGTCAGAAGTAAGTGGCCCTCAGGAATGTGCTACCCAGCTCTCGCTGCTGAGGCAGCCCACACCAGAGTGCTAGCTAACCTGCACTTACTGTGCAGGAGGTGACACTCAGAACTCCCCACTTCCCTTCTCATGTGGCAGGTCCCTTTACCTCCTTGTCTAGGGGAAGACCCATTCAGGAGCTGCTGCCCAACTGAGGCTGTGCTCTCTAAGGCCTTCAGCTCACCACTAGCCCTCCTACACTTGGCATCTGCTCAGGGACAGGTTGCTTTTACCCCTTAGGCATTCCCTAAGGCACTTTCAGTCACCACACTGCCACCTCGGATTCCTCCTTCAGACCCTTTTCTGCTGCTGGATCTCCCCTTTCAGCATCTTTCCTTAGGAGGGCTTCTTGGCTCCCAGTATTCTCTCCTGCATCTGGGTGGTTCTCTCCATGAGGAGACTCCATGACCCTGTCATATGCTCCTGGAATTGAAAGTCTTGTCCTTTAGGAGTTTTTCCTGGCGCCCACGACAAGTTCTGGCAGAAGAGCCAGTTAAATGGAAGGAGGATGGCGTTTTAATTCCCATGCCACAGTCTTTGCCTTTGTCTCGAGCGGGCTGCTCCTTCTCATCAGGAGCGTCAGTTTTCAGACTACTCTCTTTATGGAAAGACTTCCAGATCTTTATTAAAAACCTCAGTCCTGTGTGGACTCAAGGCTCCAGAGCCTTTGTACCTGCCATGTTCCTTGCTTGGGCAACCCACCCTCTCCGAGCATATGCCTTCACCTTTCACTCCTGGGCTGCCTTTAAGGTCTATACTCTCATAGTCCTCTGTTCTCAGGGCCCCCTCCACATCACATTCCTGTTTAATTCTCTGGCTCCCCCACACCAAGGAACCTTTTGAGGGTATGGGCTTATTTATCTTTGTTTCTCCAGCACCTAGGACAGAGCCTGAATTATAACCAGCACTCAAAGCCTGTATGTTGAATGAATGAATGAATGGCCTGTTGACCAGCTCCCCTCTCCTCTGCTGCAATTAGTATTCTGCTTTAGCAGCTAGTTGTTGAAGCTACAGAGATGGTTAACCCTCTCCTGGAGCCGGTGGAACACCGAGATGGGAAGGTTTTCTTGCCCGGGAACAAGGTCCTTTTGCACCTCAACCTCCTCCGTATGTTTGCTAGCCTTGCCTATCCTTACCATGGGACTACCTGGGCTCCATCCTGCTTAGGGGCGCCACTCCAGCTCCATGGGATGAACTCGATTCTCCAATAGTTGAGCATCATTTTGCCAGACCCATGGGGCTGGGGCTGGAGCTGGAGAGGAAGTGCTGGGTCAGGGAGGTGATCCAGGGTAGTAATGACATGGGTACCATAGCTAGGTGGGGGAGAGGCATCAGCAGGGTAAAAGGAAGTGACGTGGAGGAAGGGTAGGGAGGGCGTCGAGGGCTAGTTCGTCCTGTCTGCTGAGCTTGGAAGCAGTGATGTCAGATGCCCCTGCCTGTGCTTCCTCTTAGGAAACCAAATCACAGAGGTGGGGCTGGAAGGCTTCCTCACTGCTGTGCAATACCAGGTTCAGGTTTCCAAGTCCAGGACTTCACCCAAGGCCCCCCTGGGTCTGCTGTGGCTGTCCCTGGCGGTAAGTCTGCAGCCCACGTCTGGAAGGTCTCCTTGCCCTGATTCTTTGTTTCAAGGCAGTAACCCATGTTCCCTGCAGTTAGCAATGCTGGGGCTGCCTTCCCCTGTTTAACAGCCCTCAAACTTGCTCAGCTGTCCAGGGCATTGTTTTCTCCTGGAGACAAATCTTCATTCTGCTAACTTTCTTTTTTTCTTTTTTAGAAAAACTGCTTTGACCCACAGTGTCCAACACACATCATGATTCAGGAACTGATGATGCCAAGGGACCCTGTGAAGGCCAAGGCCAGGGAGGAGGAGGCCGCAGCTACCTAGGCCTCCTACGGGCAGCCACTATCTCCCTGGGAGGTATCTTGGTCCAGTAACACAGTCTCTTGCTGTGCTGTTCTTTGAAAATCACTCCATAACTGTTTGGAACATTTGGGTTCTTGAGTCTGTTCACGTTCCCTGGCTAGACAGGGCCAAATGTTGGCTTGAATCACATCATGGCTCCACTGGGGGATGAGCTGAGCTCCTGGCTAGGGCCATTGCTCTGAGAGTCCCAGCAGCATCCCCCGGGCCATCTCTGTCAGCATGCACACAGTCTTAGGATGATGGGGGGGGTCAGTTAGCATAACTGATGGAGGGAGCAATCTTGGAACTAGGACCCCTCCCTTAGCATTCTCTGATGCTTATCTCCATGTGTTTGTCTGATTCTCAAGAGGCCAGGGCTTTGCTTAAAAAGATGAAGCACTCTGGAGAGGGTACTGTATCCAATTTGCATAGCAAAGGCCAAACATTAGACATGGCAAGTCAGCAACTAGAAATCCTAGACATCCAGAGTGGGGCTGCCTCTGCTAAGAATTCTGGAGAGCCTATGCCTACCTACAGAGAATCTCCAACCAAGGTAAAGGGGGCAGCTCCCTTATCTCTAGCCCCTCTGCTACCTCTACCTACCAGAGCTCCAGCACTGGCTGGCAAGTGGCTCCAGGGATCTCTCTGACTGCTCTAAGTCACTGCGTTAAGGTGCACCATGGCTTCTCCAGTAATGTCCCAGGTCCCCTAAAGCTGGCTTCAGCCCCATACTTGCTCAACTGCCATGGCTACTCATGATTTTGTGAGAAGGAGGAATGAGGGCAGTGAGTGACCCTCCTCTTCATTTTTGCATCTGAGAGCAGCCCTGTTCCTTTGTGTGGAGTAACCACAATGCCCTTTTCTGGGCCAGAGTCAGTTGCCCAGCTTCTGCTGAGAAGGTGTCCACACCTGCACTTTGGGACAGGTGGGAAGACCTGGTGTGGGAGGGCTGTGGCAGGGCTTCTCTTGGCTCCCTCAACCCATTCTTGACCAGTCACAACCAGCAGCCTCACACACTCTATCAGGCTAAGAATCATACAACCACAATGGAAGAATATTTAACTTTTCTTTAAAAAAATCTTAACCATGAAAGGAAGAAAATAAGAGTATACATTATTTTAACAGCAAAACAGTCATTTCCATATCTATATTTTATATATTATATATATTTATATATATGTATATATACACCTAGCACAGTGTGTATGTTCATCGTGGGGAGTGGCGTGAGGACAGGGTGATGAGCCAATGGTGCTGTGGCCTCTGGGTAAGGAAGGGCCCTGACTTAACTCAGGGACTCCAGCAATCCACTCCACATCTATCCTGGGGGGGGGGGGGGTCTGTTTTGACATCCGTACCTGCTGTATTTGTTTCTATGGGGCAAGTGGAGAAGGGCTGGGTAATAAGTTCCCCGCAGGGGCATCTCCTGACACTGAGATGGCCTAGGCTTCAGAGGCAGGCAGGCCCTGGAGCTTGACAGCACTGGAGTCTGGGAGCCCTCCCTGCCGGTGGGACATAAACAATCATGGCCCTGAGTAGGGCTGCTGCCTGGCACTCTGTGACTGGTTGAACATGCCAGGGACAGAAAAAAAGGCTAAGTTATTTACAATGGCAAAGATACACATACAATAGACATATTTATAGGAAACTAAAGGGGCAAAGAGGAGAGCCAGGCATGTAGCTGTCTTGGGGCCTAGGAAGAAGAGGAGGAAAAAAGTGCATTTACACGTAAGCCTCCTCCTTTGACGTACATACCCGAGGGCACTGTGCACATAGCACACCCCACACTGGCTATGTGGGGTGGAGGCCTTTCTGTTGTGGTCAGCATGCTTAGGAGATGGAAGCCATGGAGACTTGGGCTAACAGGAGGAAGAAACACTAAATTGGACTGTCTGGTGGAAACAGACCAGGCAACATGAGGGATTCGCAGGTCCCAGGGCATCTTCCAAGGGAAGGCTCGGGCCTCCTAGTGTTGTGCTCTGGCTGAGGTCAGACCCTGCTTGTCTGGATGGCTATGGTCCTGGTGACGCAGCTGTGTCTGTGGCACTGTCGTCCAGGGGGGCATCGGAGCCTGTGGGAAGATGGTGAGGGTAAGAAGCTGGCTACATTTGAGATGTTCTCTTTCATGTCCCTGGCTGACTCTTCAGTACCAGCTGTCTGTGACAAAGCTTTCTCCTCTAGAAACTTTATTAAATTTTTTTCACTTATACGTAATAGAATGTGTGTGGAGGCCAGACAACTTGCTACGGTCAATTCTCTCCTTCCATATGTGAATCCTGGGGCTCAAACTCAGATGGTGAGGCTTGGTGAGCCATCTTGTCAGTCCAAGCCTTATTTCTTGTGGGACTGCATTTCTTTCCGGGCTCCAAAGCCAAGACAGGTTAGGTATTTTAGCTTTCTGAATTTGGCCACTGCAGTGGCCTTGCCCTGATAATCCAGGTCTGAGCCACTAAGATCCCACAGCAGAGGTAAGAAGGCTTTCCTGGTGTATTACTTCCTCAAATCAATATAAATAGAGGGTTCTGGGAGTTGGAGAGATGGCTTAGTGGTTAAGAATACTTTCTACTCTTCCAGAGAACCCAGGTTCAATCCCATCACCCACATGGCAGCTCACAACCACCTATAACTCCAGTTTCAGTCCTCTTCTGGCATCCTTAGGCATTACATGTATGTGGTACATAAACTTATATGTAGGCAAGGGGTTCTATACTATTAGTCTCTATTTTGGGGGTGGGGAGGACTCTGTGCAGCTTGCCTAAAAAGATCACTTTCTGGAGCTAGAGAGAGTTCAATGGATAGGCAGAACACCTAGAAATAGGAGACAGGAGAACAGCAAGAAACTGGTGGGCCAGCCAGCCTGGCTTATCTAGCAGTGAACATAGATCCTGCCCCCCCCCCCCCCCCCCCCCCCAGCCCCTGGCCTGGAACTACATACCTCGAACTCACAGAAACTCAGCTGCCTCTGTTTCCTGAGTGTTGGGATTAAAGGTACACCACTATGCCTGGCAAATATTTCTCTGTGAAACTGAGGGAATATTCACTCTTATCTCAGAGGGAGAGAGTCACGGGAGCACCCCTCACTACCTGCTTACACTTACTCCTGGGTCATAGCATTTCCTCAGGGGGCACACGCAGGGATTGGCCTCACTCACCTTCTTCAGGGTAGGACCCCTGCTCCTGACTGTTTTGGGAGTCAGAGGCCAGGGCTTCCTTGGCTGGAGGAGAGAGGGAGTAGTCTGTCCATCTGGCTGCCTCTGTGTGAAAACTTCCCACAGGTGTGGTTCCACCAGATGACTCTCCTCCAAGGGACTTGAGCAGCTCTCTGTGGGCCAGCTCCATGTCCTAGAAGAGTTGTAGGAGGTGCATGAGCCCCTGTGCTAAGGCTCAGAGGGTGTGGGAGGGTAGGCAGTGCAGCCTAGGACTCCAGTTGAAGATATATACTTCCCGAGTTGGGGATGCAGCTTAATGGTGAAGTCTAGCATGTGTGAGGTCCTAGTCTCAGATATACACACACACACACATACACACACACACACACACACACACACACACACACACACACACACACACAGTTTCCCTCTCAGGGAACTACATATCTCGAACTCACAAACTCAGCTGCCTCTGTTTCCTGAGTGTTGGGATTAAAGGTACATCACTATTGCCTGGCAAATATTTCTCTGTGAAGCTGAGGGAATGCTTGGAAGTGGATGGAAGGCTTCCTGCCCCAGGGTCAGGCTCCTCACCTTGAGTCTGTGAAGCTTGACGGTGAGCTGTTCGATGGTATGGAAGATCACACTCCTATCCCTGAGGACCGGGCTGGGACGCTGACCCCCAGTGATTCCCCTGTGGTGCGGAGGCTCTGTTGGCCATGCAGGGAGGCTGTGACACTGCGAAGGACTTGAGGGTGTCCCAGGAGGCTCAGTGCTGGAGTCCAGAGGTTCTGCTGGCATGCTGACATAGAAACAGTTCCCTGTCCCAATGGCAAGAGAAAGAAATCAAGAGACAAGCAGAGGTGCTTGAGTAACTCTCCCATACCCCCAGAGTCCCCTGTGACAGAAAAGGCCAAGGAGACGTCTACAGACAACCTAGTGCATACAGGGCCAGGCTGCCTACCAGACTCCCAGAGACCCTTTTCTCTTTAGATGGCAACTGTTCTCAGTCTGGCCACTGGCCAGGGGAAGATGCTCAGTGGTGGAAGGGAAGGAAGGGGCAGGGTTTGAGACCCCTCAGGAAAGCAGGAGGCAGCAGTACTTCAAGTACCTCAGTTCTCACCCTACTGATGCATGCCCCACATGTCACCAGCTCCTAGAAACATCACCTGATCAGGGGAGGTCAGAGATAGCCAGCACAATATCTAACAGGTCACTGGAAGCCCCATCATGGAGAAACACGAAGGACCCTGCAAAGCCTTTTCCCACCACAGGGCTGGGGAAGCGGCTGCTCAGGATGTGGGTCAAGTACACTGGAGTGAGGGCGCTGGCCAGACTTTCTTGCCTTCGTCCTCACCTAAGCACAGGCCGCGTAAGCTCTGAAATGGGCTCTCCATGTCCCAGTGAGTGGCTTCTTAAAGCTGGAGGTCCAGACCCTCCTGTCTGGGCTAATGTGGCACTACTTCCCCCCCCATCTCAGACAGCTCAGGGAACGCACACAACTCTGTCAACAAGGGCCCAGTGCTATCCCATCGGACCCCTGCTCCCGCCTGGCCTGGCCTTGGCTCCAAGGAGAAGTTGATTACCCGTAGCCTGTGCTCCGCCTTCCACTTCAGATAGCTCAGATTCTGACTGGCCACTCTCTGGGAGTGCAGGGATAACATTGTTGCCCGCCACCTTGGCTGCACCGACACCACCACCAGGGAGTAGAGGGACTGAGAGACAAGGCAAGGGGAAAAGAGGGAGAAGAAGCATGAAGGGGAGGGAGAAACAAGTGGACATGGCAGGGGAGAACAAGTGTAAAGGAGGGAAAGCACAAAGTGAGTACAAGATCATACATGGCTCTGCCCCGGAGCTGCAGAGAGCTTTCCACCAAGTCACCTTGGAAGATCAGAAGCAGGTCAGTTCCCAGAAGCCCAGGAGAAGCGGCCCTTGGCCAACAGAACAGGGGGCAGTGTCACAAGGCACTGATAGGGAGTCATTGCCAGACAGTCCTCTCAGCCTCCAGTGGCCCAGGCCTGGCTTCACTCTTCTGGCCACACTCCTCAGGCAAGCCTTCCCACCTTCATAGCTCTCACTGAAGGGTTTGCCACACCTGCCCTCAGCCCTACTGGTCTATTCAAACCTGGCTGGAGTGGTCACAGAGCTGCCCACAGTATCTCCTCTCTAGCACTCTGTGTACTTGCTCCCAGACCATCCCTATTTCCAAAGGTCTCCCCAGCTTTGCCTTAAGCCCCTCTGTGCTCAGCCACTTTCTGGAGTAACAGATTGTAGGATTTGTACTCATCTTTCCAAGCCCGAGTCTCTTGGAAAGAGTGATACTTTGAGTGACACTTTTTTTTCTTTAGATAATCAGTGAAGAATAGCAAAAACCTTGTACTGGGAAGCTGATGTGTGCTTGGCTGAGGTAGGAAATGTCCTCTGTTACAGAAGGAAATGAGGTATGATTTGAAATTTGTCTAAGACACACAGACATTAAGTAGCAAGCAAGGACTTTGAACCTTGCTTGTCTGACTTCACATCAATGCTATCTTCTTCCAGGACCCAATGCTCACACAGTATCCAGGAGAAAGGTGCAACAAGTGTCTGCCGTAACACTCACCTCCACCCCAGCAGAAGTTTGTGCACAAGGGACACACATATTTTACCTTTTCTTACAACTTTGTAATTTCCTGCTGCTTCTGTGCTTGAAGCCTCTTCAGCTGGATTCCTATCCAGATCAGGAGAGTCCCAGATGCCAGAATTTCTGGTCCTTGGTGGCAGGTGTGCCAGAGAACAGAGAGCAACATCCTCGCCCTCTGGCTGGCTTCCCTCTGGCCTCGGAAGTTGGGTGTTGTCACTTATAGTGGGAGCTTGCCCTGGGGATCCTGGGTCCCAGGGGTGAGAGGTGATGCTGACGACAGAAGGGGTGGGTGTGAGATCATCCTCAGGCTCGCTAGCAGCCTGAGTCTTCACAGTGTGACCAGGCAGCAGGCTCCACAGGATCAGGTGACGCAAGTTCTCCACTGTGGGAAAGACAAGGCCCTCTCAGGGAAGGACTGCGCAAAGGCTACTGAAGGAAAGCTCAGGGAGATGAGGGGTATCACTGTTCCTGCACAACACAATCTGCGCAGTCTAGGGGTGGAGCTGGCGGGAGCCAGTGACTGGCTGGGATTTCTGCATTCAGCTTTCCTCAAGAATCTTTGAGCAGGTAGAAGGTGAGATTCATACTGTCTAGGCTACTGGGACACCAGGGCCAATGACAGTGTCTTTGAAGCACTCACCATCTTCCAGGGCAGCATCAGCAAGTCCCTCCATGAGAAGAGGGCCTGTGAGGGGCAGAAGGACAGGGTCCCTTGTCCTGATGCCTCTGTCCTCTCCATCCAGGGATGGGGGCGGGCGAGGCAGGGTTCTCAGCTCCTCTGTATCCTCCTGCTCAGGCCCCTCTTGTGTTACCAGCTGCTTGTTTTGACCTCTCTGCTCAGGCCCAGGACCTGTTTTGGATGAGTGTGTTAGGGCATGGAGGAGGAGATGTAAGAGGTGAGCCATGTCCGGCTGCAGACCCAGGGCTTGGGAGCACTGGTTGACAAGCTCTATGGGAACTCATGGAGCACCTCACGTAGCAGACCCCTGACACACACCACTAGACAGTGACTTGTGCCTAGGGGTGGAACCTAAGGTCTTAGTGGAGGGACATAGGGAATAAAAGTAAACCAGGAGGTCAGGCATGTGTTAGAAGGGCTGAGTGTTGTGGAGAAAGACAAAATGGATCAGGGTCTGAGCATCAGAAGCTGGTTCTACTGTTAACTGAAAAACAACAAAAATAACAACAGAGCAACCACTGAACAAAGAAGCTATGCAGGACCTGTGGGACTCTGAAGGAAACGGAAGAGTGATGTATGCAGGGAATTCTACATTTTTCTCCATACTCAAGATCCTAATTTACCAAAACAAAAATAACAATAATGAAAACAAAACAAAAAAAGCCCCAGACAAACCTCCAAGGGAACTCACCTGCCAGCTGTGCTTTTACCTCCCACCCAGGACTTACATCTTAACCCTGAGCTCCTGGAGCTCCCAATACTTCTTGCTCTCTGACAGCAACCTCTGCCTGAAGCAGGCAGGGGCTTTTCTGCTAACTCTGTTACTACAGAGGCAGTGGAGTTGCTCAGGCTTTCAGGCAGTCTCTTCCCCTAGACTCCCCTCTTCTACTCATCACAGACCTTACACCTCTGGCCTGGATAGACACTTGTCACCTGACCCCTCAATCTAACCCTATCTACAAGAAAATGGACTATGCTGGTCTCCCACAAGATGGAGAGAGGCCTTACCTTCAGATAGTTCCTTGGGCTCTCTTTCAGTATGATATACTTCTGTGTCATTTATTTCTACCCTGAGGGAAGAAACCCACTGAAGGTTAGAGCAGACCACTTGGTGGCAATTCTAGCTTTGTCAGCCTGGTCAGGGTGTCATGAATCCCAGCCTGGGTCCCTTATCGCTTTCACAGGCAACGAAGGAACAGGGTGTAGGGGGAAAGGCTGGGCCTCACCACCTGGCTGGGCGGTGCAGAATGGCAAGGCAGACAATGAATGTTGGCCTCGCTTTTCTAGCTGTACTCTATACCCCAACCCTACTTTAGAGGCAGTCTGCACTGTATGTATCCATGAGATCCATGAGAGGTGGTGAGGGAGGGCAGGGAGGACAGAAGGTAGACAGCAGAGGCATGCTCCTCTATTGCCAGAGCCACTGTTTCCCAGTGGCATTTCCCGGAGGAGGCTGTCTACCCTAGGGGTGAAAGGCTGGGGAGCATCAGGAAACAGGCAGGCTGGATGGGGGAACAGTGCTGGGAACTGGAGGGCTCAGCACCACACCTGCTGGAGGTGGAGCCCTGGTAGGCCGGCGGTGAGGGATGGATGGGTATTGGGGCAGCTCCAGGGTTATTGGTGGCATTCTCCACGGCCTCTTCTAAGAGCTCCATCCATCTGTTGCTCGGCACAAACACAGGACTAGTGGTGAGAACAAGGCCAGGCATACCCCATGTCCTCTGTGGACCCCCATTGCCAAAAAACCTTTAAAGCCCTTTCTATACTCTGTTTCAAGGAACTTATGCTAGGCAGGCCTCCACCTCCATCAACATTTCTCACTGGCTATTCCTGTGGGTTTATATGACTCATGCCTACCAATTACTAGATACTAACACTGTTAGTACTAAGCTACACTCTATACACTAATATATTAGTATAGTATATGCTAACACAGGCTTTATATACTGTGTACTAAGTTACATAGTATATGTATATACTGTTTATAGTTCCCCTCAGATAACACCATATAGCTGAAAACCTCAAGGGGAAGAAACTGTCCGACTTAAACTGTCTTGTCCACTGTGTTGTGCCACCTCTGGCAGCCAATGTTGAGAACATGGGGTAGATAGGCAGCCTGGGAAGAGACAGGGCCTGAATCATACATGGACTTAGTATGCTCGACCCAGGGTCTAGTTATGTCCTGGGGTGGTGGCCTCTGCTGCTCTGCGCTATGTTGCCTCTGACTTCTCTTCCTAGCTTTCCATCCAGGAGCTGCTCTGGGCCCAGCCCTGGCCTCACCGCTCAAATCCTTCTACACACTACTCTAGTTCCCAGGGGACTGACATTACATGAGACCCCACAATCAATTCTCACATATTCTTGTCTGATGATGTCAATGCAACCAGCTCATAGATCTGGGGAGGGCCCAGCTCAGAGGTGCAGATGATGAAGAAGGCTCGTTTATCTGGGTAAAGAAAGAAAGCCAGAAAGTCTACATTGGGCACGGCAGACATGGTCCCTAACCTGAAGAAGACACTGAGATACACATGGGTCGTCAGAATCAGTTGTGATCCACCAACAAAAGACATAGGCAATTTTGGGTCCTCCAATGACATTAGTCAGGGTCATTCTTTCTTCTCTCCTATTCTACTAACGAGGGCTAATGTGCACACAGTGCTTAGGGTTTAGCGAATCTTTTCATATCTACTCCATCCCTCTGTGCTGCTTGAGGAGGTCAGGTGTCAGATGAGGGGATCCCAGGGAGTGTGGGATCCTACCCTCTCTCGTCACACCATACTTTGCACTGTCATCTCAAATCCCTGGACGTGGCTCTGTGCTGTAGGTGTGCTTGCTTCTGAGACTCTGCTTTGTTCTAGGCACTCTGGCAACAAGACTTGTTTTGCTCCTATGTCTACTCCAATCCCCCTGGACCTTGCTTTGATACCCTCAGCCCCACCAGTGCACCCATCCCATCCATCAGTGTCCTTCAACCTCGTTTCAGGTTGTATACCTTCATCTTGGTCCATTATCTACCCCTTAGCCTGCCCGTCTTGGACCAAATCTTCCTGCTTAGACTGGATTAAGACAGGAACACAGGATGAAACACAGGAGGACATAAGTCTTGTAAAGCCCCAGGATGGGTTTACATCACCCAATGTGCAATGGATAGTGAACAGTGAATATGCGACAGAGTTCCAGGCCTGCTGGCTCATCTCCTCATGGGTACCTGTGGCCACGGAGCGGACGAGCACAGCATTGAGCTTCAGTACAGGGCTGAAGGTTTGTTTGCTGTCTGAGGAGCCCACAGCTGTCTTGCTGTGGCACTTTAGCAGCAGCCTCTCCTCTTGTCTCTGCAGCAGCACTAGCAAGTCTTCGAGTAACAGCACCTGGAGATCTGGGAATTAAGACAATCCCTGAGCTCACTCACCCCTCATCAGCATGAGGGGCCCAGAGGCTCGATGCCCATGCCCAGGTCTAGGAGGAATACTGTAACTCCAGCTCTGTCTCTATATCCTCTCTGCTCACGCTGTGCTCAAGGAGCCCTATGCTGACATTCTAGTTGTGTTGTGTATGCCTCCTCAGCTTCCCACTACCCTATCAGAGCAGCACACTTACCATAGGTTCCCTCCCATTTTCAGTCCCTGGCACATACCCAGGGTCTTATCTTTGCTGATCCTCCAGGTCAGAGGCCCCTCGTGGATCATCTTCCTCGTTGTAAGGTCCAGGCTCTGTTAAGGAGACACCACCACTCCACTCACTCAACAAGTGTTTAAGAAACCACTGTGCATGGACATTATGCTAAGGTGCTGGGAATGAGTGGATAGGAAACAACTGGTACCTTTGAGCTCTTGCAGG
The DNA here is from genome assembly GCA_019843815.1 of Montemys delectorum. NCBI lineage: Eukaryota > Metazoa > Chordata > Mammalia > Rodentia > Muridae > Montemys > Montemys delectorum. The sequence continues at coordinate 12,424 of JADRCD010216618.1, forward strand.
GGATGGAGAGAAGTAAAGGATGCTAGGAATGCCTGTGTGTGTCCTGTGATGCTCTGGGGATATACCAATGGCTTTGACTTGGGTTTCCCATTGGCCCACTGCATCATCTAAGCTCCCAAGGAGACGCGTTACCTTTCCTGACCTCCTCTTTAGCTCCACTCCCTCTCTATGATCTCCACCTTTACCTCAAGTCCTCCTCAGTTCTGTTTTTCCAAGGCAGAGTTCCTCCATTTAGTATGTACTTAGTGAGGCTGCCTGTTCTTGTCCATCTATGGATGAGGGACATCAACAGGGTGTGTTTCCCAGGGCATGATGACAGGCAGTCCCTATCTCTTACCTCTAAGACTCACTGGGCCCAGACTTGAATTCTGCTCCTAAGGGGGTCCAAGAAGCATGTATGTGTTGCAGTCTCTACCTCCTACCTTGAACTCTGCTGCCAAGGGGTTGCTGGCCCGCTCTAGGGCAGTGGCATCCAGGCGTTTCTGGTACCCTTCTAATCGGTGACGGTTCTCTGTCTGTTTCACTGCTTCATTCACAAATTTGAGAATCTCTCGGCATTGGTCCCGGGCACGGCAGAGCTTCTCATGCTCAGATGTGCCACCTACCAAATGGAGGGATGTATAGTGGTTGGTGCTTCTGCAATGCAAAGTGCACTCTCCAGTGTTATATATGGTTTAGCAAATCTGCTAGTTTACTATTATTGTGTATGTGGGATGCATGCCACAGTGTGCATGTGGAGGTCAGAGGACAACCTGGTTCTCCCCTTTCACTTTATTTATCTTGCTAGTTTCCTGGTTATGGTATTTGTACACTACAGAAGCATCCAGCAGAGGTATGAATGGGTGCTAAAACTCAGCAAAGCCCTGGGAGGAACTCACATTTGCCCAGATGGGCCAGCTTGTAGGTCCACACTTCCTGATTTGTACAAAGGCCCCACAAACCAGCAGTGGCCTTGTAGCATTTTGTATTTCTAAACCACATTTATAATCAGTCTGAGACTGATTATAAAATTATACCAGGATGAGGAAGACACAAAACTGTGACAAAGGAAGGAACTTTGCTGCCACAAGGCACAGGCCCCTCCCCTGCCCTACCCTCTGTGTGCTTGATGATGTTCTCTAGCAGCAGTGGGTATTTGGTGAGCCGTTGCATTTCAGAGATGATTAGGTCTCGAAGCTGCAGACGCCGGCACTGAGGGTGGCTCTCAGCCTCCTAAGGAGCAAGAAGCAGAGGAGGAAGAAGTACCAACTGGTGGTTGGGAGCTGCTGTCAGGGCTCAAGGTTAAGATGGCTATGAAAATGCCACATAAGTCCTGACCCTAGATGGATCCCTTGGAAATGGTGGCAGTTTTTTCCTTCAACATTTAGGGAGGGGTTGATGTGCTAGGAAGAGATGGTCAAAACAGAAGGCAGGATCATTCCAATTCTAGAGAAAAGTGGACACTAGTTCTAGTAGGCAAGACAGGCCTTTTGCCTGCAATGCAGAGTAATTGTCAACCAAAGGCGTCTCTGCCCTGCATGTAATGATTTACAGTATTGGTGTTGGGTGATGTGGGTAGGTGGGGCACAGGTAGGTGCCCTTCTCAGTAGAGAAAGGATGAGGTCAGGGGCCAGAGAGGAGGTCAGAAGATCTTTGGTGAGCATGACAGAGATGAGGGAGGGTCAAGACACTGCCCAGGATACCTGCATGAAGAGCTGGAACCGACTCTCCTTTCGTTGCTTAGTCCTGATTAGCTCTAGGGCTACTGACTGATAGGAACAGAATTGTGCAGCTACTTGCTGGAGCTCTTCTCGGGCAGGACCATCAAACTGAAGAGGCACAACGGATATGGTCCAGGTGTCACACTCTGCTCGGGAGCTGTACTCCCTCCCTTTAACCACCCCTCCCCCGTGAAATCCCTTAGTCCTGGGTAGGTACAGAGATCTTGATTCCTCCAGTCTCACTGCCGTACCCGAGCCAGCATGAGGTCACTGATGTCTCTGATAATGGGGCCCTCCTCCCGGAGCTGCTTCATGGCTTCACACCAGGAATCTGTGGAAACAGGAATGCTAGGGTTGGGCTACACTGCTAGATACTTTGTTACCAGGAGGAAAGACATTTTTGACAGTAGTACATGGAAAAGCCTGGAAACCTTTATTTTGGGGGTTCTGGAAGATTAGTTTCAAGCTTCTCCCAGCAGGAGTAGTAGGGTATATGCTGGCTAGTCTTATGTCAACCTGACATACAAACTAGAGTCATCTGAAAGAGGGAACCTTAGTTGAGAAAATGCCTCCATTAGATCTGGCTATAGGACATCTTCCTAATTAGTGACTGATGGGGAAGGCCCAGCTCACTGTGGGTGGTTCCATCCCTGGATCGGTGGTTCTGGGTTCTATAAGAAAGCAGGCTGAGCAAGCCATGGAGAGCAAGTCAGTAAGCAGCACTCCTCTATGGCCTCTGTATCAGCTCCTGCCTCCAGGTTCCTGCCCTGTTTGTGTTCCTACAATGATAAACAGTTATTTGGAAAAGTAAGACAAATAAACTCTTTCCTCTGGAACATGCTTAGAGCATGGTGTTTCATCACAGCAGTAGAAACCCTATTTACTCAGAGGGATCTACGTGTGGGATGGGGTGGGTTCAAACTAGAAGAGTCAAAGGTGGCATACGGAGTCTGGAGAGATGCAGGCTCCTTACTGTGAATCTCTATGAGTTCAGGCAGATTCGGGAAGAGCCTCGCCAGCTCTTCCCGAGGCATCAGGTTCTCCTTTTTCATGCGCTGGTAGAAGATGAGGTCCAGGACACGGAGAGTGCGCAGGTGGGATGCTTCTGTCACAAAAAGCTCTGCATAGGGTTGTAACAAGGAGAGGCAGGGGAAAGAATAGATCAGCAAGTGTCTAGAGTCACTACCTGGCTCCAACACCATGATACTTTTTGGGGAAGTAGAGTGTTGAGTTTTCTACCTTTGGACTAAGATCAGATATGAGGTAACCTTGGGAAATCTCTCCTCCTCCCTTCCTCCCCCAACATAAGCATGAGTGGAGATGAGGAGAACAAGGCAGGGTCTCACCATTGATGACCTCTTGCCGGTCAATTTCCCTCTGTGTCAGGTTTGCCACCACATCCTTGCCTACTGTATGCTGCCAGTTTTGGACTTCTGGCTCTGGTTCCAGGTCAGACAGCTGGCCCAGATCATCCTCTAGGAGGTGGGGAAGGGTGACATCTGTACAGAACCCCAGACTGGGGGACTCAATGCTCCTGTGGAAAACGGAGAACTCGGCTTCACTTGTAGGTAACTTACACTCAAGACTGTCCATCACTCTCCTACCCAACCTGCTTGTTCCAAGCCCATGGGGAATGACACACATCTGGCCAGCTCTAGATGTGGGAAGGTGGTTGAACACAGGTGTGCCACAGAGATATCAAACAGAGGCACTACATTGCTCACCACTCACCTGCGGCCCATTTTGGGGGTGAAGGGAGGGGTTGGGTTCTCAAGAGACCTGAGGAGAAAATGCCAACTCTTAATACATTGTCACCACACTAAATAGGAATGGGTGTACTCACTGGATACTACGCACCTGGTGGAGAGGCTGGAGGCAGAGGAGGAGGCTGACTGATGAAGGCGAGTAGCTTCAGCAGCAGCATCCATGTCAACATCACTTCGAGACCGGGGCACATTCTCTGCTTTCCGGGATCGCTTCATCTCTTCCCGGCCCTTGAGGCTCTCAGAGCGGCCCAGGCGAATCTCTGAGCGTGAACTGTCAGAGAGGGACGGATAACTTTGAGATCTGACGTTGTGGCTAGCTTTTACTTGTTATCCCACTTCAAGGGCACCTCAGTACCAGAGGCCCAAACATGAGGGTCCAGAAGCCAAATAAGGACAAGCCGTTCTGGCTGCTCTATAGACTCTTTGCTCTCCCCACTGAACTTATTGAATAGTTTCCTCTCTTTGTCTTGAGCTATCAGAAAGGTGAAGTCAGGGGCTAAGAGAATCAGCTTTGTGGTGTGCCCAGATGCCTAAAACACCATGATCTTTTCATCAGGAACCACAAGGCCCATCCAACCTCCCTGCCTGGGAGGCCATCCCATGGTCTGTTCTGGACCAGCTACTCTCTTCTCTGACTCTGAGGTGGATCTTTTCCTGACATAATCCTTTTGGAGGGAGACACGGTTCTGGCTCCCATACCTTGCTAATGCTTCACAATTTCCTGGCTGTTTGTCAGAAGGTGTTACCTGCTGCGCTGCTCTCGCCCTCTAGCTGTGATGTACATTTCTTCTTTTCCTACTGACAGCACCCTCCTAAGCTGCAATTTTCACTCCAGGGAGGAATGGCTTCCAGGGCCTGGTTACAGACAGGCAGAGATTCAACCCTGGCTGTCCTTGGGCTTGGTGAGAGGCAGACAGCTGAGAACTGCTTTCTGTTGAATCCTGCAGTGCATCAACACAGCTGGCACCTCTGACCCTCAGATGCCCCTGGATACCGTCAGGCCTGCTGGGCTGGCCTTTTGTTGACATTATTACCATTATTGCTGATCTATATCCTGTTCTGTGTCTGGAACCACAGAGGGCCTTGAGATGTCTGGAGAGCTCTCAACCGTAAAGCAGGCTGTGGAAGTGGAAAGCCAAGTACCTTGACTCCATTTATATTCTCTAAAAAGTCAGAAATTCAACATGGAGCTCATCACCTGAGGGGTTTGCTTGACAACTGATGCCCTACTGAACTTACCCCTCAGAAATCTACAAGAACAATTCCAACCCAGGCCAACTCCCACTGTTTCCTGTGTCCGCAGTCGCACTGCAAACCTCTGAGCAGGGCGAGGGGGCCACAAAGCTCCGTAACTTCCTAGAAGAACCCTCGGACACTCAATGCCTGCTGAGCATCTACAGCAGTCTACACTACCTCCAAGTGCACGCTGCTCTCCCAAGGTTGCCAAGGCGTTTACAACACAATCCTAAGGCTTCTGCTTAGAATAGTTTTAGGATTTTGGTGACTGCCTTAGGTAGAGCAAATGTACCCAGCAAGGCCAAGAGTACAAGTCGGTAAGCGGTTTCAAATGCTTTCTCAAGGTATTGACAATGTCTCCCAAACTTAGAAAATATGAAATAAATGATCACACATTAGACATGATTCATGTCTAATTTACCTACAAATATTAGGTAATTGAAACCTTAATAGTACAACTCTTAATTTTTGTCAAATCCTTGGGGGCTGGAGAGATGGCTCAGCCATTAGGAGCACCATCTGCTCTTTGAGAGGTCCTGAGTTCAATTCCCAGCAACCATGTGGTAGCTCACAACCATCTATATTGGGATCTGATGCTCTCTTCTGGTGTGTAGGCATTTATGCAGATATAACACTCATATACATAAAATAAATAAAACAATCTTGGTCAAATCCTTTGACATGCACTAAGTTTATGAAGGCCTGATATAGAGCCGAAAGACCATCTGCTTTAGAGTTAACAGCTATTTCAAAGGCCAAGTGGCTAGAATAACTACACTGCTACCTGCAGGCTTGCTTCAGCCTACTGCTACAGTGGCTTCCAGATTAGATTTTATAACAGGATTATTTCCCTATACAAAGGCTGCTGTATGGCACCTCAAGGGTGACTTGAGAAGTCTGTGCAGATATTTCTGACTACAGGCAATCTTACTTTAAAGCTGGCTGTCCTGCTAGTTAGGAGCAAGTAAATCTCAGAGCGTATGTTAAAACCGGACAGACATCCTGTTTAGCGCCTGATACCCAATAGAGATGCAGAAACTACGATAGCACAAGACCTACTCCTCCTTAACCCTTTCTGACATAGGGTCTTACTTTGTAGCCTACGCTGGCACTGAACTCTCAGTGATCCTCCTGTCTCAGTTTCTGGAGTGCTAAGGCTAAAGACATGTGTCACCACATCTGCTCTCCAATGACCGCCCTCCCCCTGAAAACAGGGAAGAAGAATTTGTCTTGAACCAACTGACTCTATGGTCTGCTGAAATGGATGACTTATTTCCAGTTATTTGGCTGCCTTTGAACGTGTCTGCAGAAACTCCTTTCTAAGCATTTTTACAATTTATTATTATTATTTTCAGAGGCAAGATCTCTAGGTAGACAAGGCTGGCCTAGAACCCATAGAGATCCACTGTCTCTACCTCCCTAGTGCTGGGATTAAAGGTGTGCCCATCACACTTACCTAGCTTAAGTTTTCTTACGAGGCAAAGACTTTCTTTAGCCTTTCCAGTCTTTTATTTTCCAAGACTTCCTTCTGTTTTCTCCAAAGTCCTTTATCCACATTACCCAGTGCTTTCTGACTAGCTGCTGGACTATATGATCTAACTCCATTTGGGGATGGAATTGCTTGGTAGTTCGAGGACCAACCTGAAAGCTGTTCATCTACATGGTCTTCCACTGACCTAATTCCCGACACTACTCAGGGTGGGCAGGCCCTACGGTGGGACCTCATAGTCTAGTGGACAGGAGCAAGGCAGCTGAATTAAACCCTAGTGATGAAGCCTGCCCATGCCCCATGTCTTGCTACAGCTACCTGTCACTCTCCAGCAGGTCCTCAGGAAAGCTTCCTGTTGAGAGTCGTTGTGTCCCCGGCTCTGGGACATCATACTGATGGCTGTTCTCAAAGTGCTGAATGATGTTCCTCACATTGCCTGGCTTAACTGCAGGCAAAAAGAAAATGAAGGGTACTATGCTTTCTGTTTCAGGACCCTTACTCCCC
>JADRCD010216618.1:19518-32153 GCA_019843815.1 Montemys delectorum
GTAGCCCAGAAGACAGAGCAATGAACAAGCACAGATGAGAACAGCATGGGACCAGAAGACAGGCACATGACCTAGTCCTCATTCTTCTCTGATGTGTGGTCCTAGGTGGACACTCTCCCTTTCTAGGTACCCTTTTTTCTCATGTGCAAAAAAGAGAGTGTTTGCAATCTTCACATTCTACCTGAAAACAAAGACTAACTTTTCTTAAGTCACATGGCAAGTTAAAAAAAAAAAATAAAGAAAGCCAGGAGACCAAACCACATCTACATGGACTCTGCCCATGTTTCAAATCTCAGGTCCTTTTCAAATTTCTATCACTTTAAGAACTCACCCCTCCCACACTCCACCCAACAACTCTCAACCCCTGGCTAGCTCTCTGGCTAGCTTTGATCTCCATTAGAATCAGTGAGAGGTGATCTCTCAGAACAGAGGTGACACATTACTTTCTGGTATTTAAATTCTAGCTCTTCCCCAAGCTAGCACCTTTAGGAGCTAGTCTTGTTTCAAGAACAGCAAGAGGCAGAGAGGGAGGAGAAACCCAGACACAATGCTTGGGGACCCTACAAAGTGGACCTCAGACCCAAGCCCCGTTTCTGGAGGAGAGAGGAGATAAGGAATCCATCTTCAAGTCAGAACTGAGGTTAGAGCAGGGCTCAGGTAGAGGCAGAGGAGGCCGCAGAGGTACCCAGGGACTTGATGATACTAAGACTGACCTCCTGGTCGAAAAAATCTGATTCTCACAGGAAAACTGCCAAGCTTGAGAGAACAAAAAGCATTTGTCTATTCTTTCTATGTCTACAACTCTATCCTTGAGACAGGTGGCTAGGGTGCACCTTTTTCAAACTTTCTAAGTAAGTGGCTGGGTATATGTTAATAGGGGCTGTTACTATCACTTGCCTTTGGATTTCAGGACCTTTCCATGACTGAATGTGCAGCTGGCTTGGGGGCTACTATAGACTCGGTCTACTGTGCACCCACAAAGGACTTGTCTGGGTGGTTATACAAGAATCTAGAAATATTCTATACCTGGATAGCATGAGGCAGAGTCTACTATTGGGCTGCCAGAAAAATATCTAGGTATGCTCTGTATAGGGTGTGGCCGTGGCAAAAAGCAGACATAGCCCTGAGATCTGGTATGGCTGAGTAACTAAGAGTAACAAGGGGGAACATACTTTTAATCCCAGCAGTTTCATCATAGACTTTGGTCCCTCCTCTCTCTACTCTAGTGAGAGATGATGGAACTAAGTACATGTGAATTATGGGGGATGGGGTGACAGCTCAAGTTAGTGAAGTGCTTGGTGCATGATTGTGAGGACCAGAGTTGAATCCCTCACACTCACACAAAAAACCAGGTGTGGTGGCAAGTGCTTGTAATTCCAGTGGTAGGAGGATGGGGACAGCTAGCCTAGCAGACTAGTGAGCCCCAGTTCCTAGTGAGACCATCATAAAAAACAAGGTGGCTGTCTCACGAGGACTGACACTTGAGGTCAACCTTTGACTTCTACAGCCTCCTGACACACAGGTGAGTCCAAGAGCCACTTGAGCCTTCCTAACATCAGATGTTTGATCCTCAGATGTAGATATGTACTCAGCTGATGTCCTAGACATTTTAGAAGCCCAAATCAAATCAAGCAATCAGTGATAAAATCTGAATTAAGGAGCTTGATTCTATGGCATTTTGATGTAGGCTAAGTTTCTTAAGGGTTAATGTGTATAATTTGTTTTCTTATTATTTTCATTGTGCTGGCAATCAAAGTCAGGATTTTACACAAGCCAATCCTGTGCTCTACTAAGCCATCTCCATAACCCTATATCAATGATTGTTTCTGAAGTATATGTGAGGGGGAGGTGGGGGTGAGAGAGAGAGAGAGAGAGAGAGAGAGAGAGAGAGAGAGAGAGTGTGTGTGTGTGTGTGTGTGTTTGTGTGTGTATAACCTAACCTTCAAATGTTACTGCTGGGGAAATGACCACATTTCCCACCCCTCAGCAGGGTCTCACTGACGTGGAGTTTGCCAATTCAGTAAGGCTGGCCGATCAGTGAGCGCCAGGGATCTACCTGCCTCCAACTGCTCCTTACTGCTGGGATTACACATGCATACCATTATAGCTGGGTTTTTTTCCCTTTCAGTTTATTTATTTAATGTGTATGTGTGCTTTGCCTGCATGTGTATCTGTGCACTACTTTTGTGCCTGGTGCCTGTGAAGCTCAGAGAAGATCTCAGATGCCCTGGAACTGGAGTTATAGATGGCTGCAAACTATCGTGTTGACTGTGAATCAAAATGGGGTTCTGGAAAGAGCAGCCAGCACTCCTAGCCACTGAGCCTCTGTCCAGATCCAACACACTTAGCTTTTTATGAGGAACAAACTCAAGCTCTTATGTTTTGTGGCAAGTACTTTATTGACTCAACTAAGTAGGCCAGCCTGGTTTCCAACTGAATATCCTCCTGTATTACACTGAAGGGCCTAAGCAGGCGTAGAGAATATAAATAAGAGAAAAATTATTAGCAACTTGTAATTTAATTTAAAAAAACCTTAAACTGATTACTATTTCATTGAATGAAGTCTGACCATTCTTGTTTCTCCCCCTGCAGTACACTCTACAGTCTAGTAGGGTTTGCTTCATATACACAGCCCCCTAAAAGCCTGCATGTTGATGGTCAGGTCGCAGCTAAGGGTATGACTGGGAGGTGCTGAGTGTTTTAGAAGGTGTGAAGTCTACCTAGAAGGAGGAGGTCACAAGGACAGGCGTGCCCGTGGAAAGGACACCTGGACCTCTCAGCGGCTTCTTCTGTTTCATGAGTTACAGATTTCCTCTCCACATGCCACACAGTCTCACCATACCACAGAGCAATGGGCCAAGTGATTATGGACTGAAACTTCTGAAACTATTAGCCCCAATCAACACTTCCTCTTTTTAAGTTGCTTATCTCAATATTCTGTTACAGTGACAAGCTACTATACTCTAAACAGTAAGGGCTAGGGCCACAGGAAGGCCGCCTCAGGGAAGGGGGTTCCCGTCCCTCGGAAACCAGGTAGGGTAACAAGGTCTGGCAGCTAACAGTGCAGAAGAGGGACCCCAGCAGTCTGTGATCCAGAGATGCAGTATCAGAAAGGAGGAACACCAGAGAGATGGAGGGAAGAGAAGGAAGAAGCAAGGAGGGAACCAGGTAGGACCAGATGGAAAGGACGGCAGAGATAGATAGGACCAGATGGAAAGGACGGCAGAGATAGATAGGACCAGATGGAAAGGATGGCAGAGATAGATAGGACCAGATGGAAAGGACGGCAGAGATAGGACCAGATGGAAAGGACGGCAGAGATAGATAGGACCAGATGGAAAGGACGGCAGAGATAGATAGGACCAGATGGAAAGGACGGCAGAGATAGGACCAGATGGAAAGGACGGCAGGATTCTGGAGGTAGAAAATTGATTCTAATGAGAAGATAAAACCGAAGAAAATAGTCCTTTTACCTTCCACAGGGGACAAGGGAATATGAAATGCTAAAAGAAAAACAAACAAAAACAAAAGTAAACCATGAAAAGTCAATTATTGTTGCAAGAGTCAAAATAAAAATCCTATCAAGCTGGAAAATGAAAAGGTGGTGATCAAACCAAAGTAGATGCAGGAGTCCCGTCCCTCCACCTGCCACACCACCAAAATCTATGAAGGTGATTCCCACTGAAACTCAGGACTGAGCACCCTGGCAGTCTCTAGACACGTGACACACAGCTGGTAAGAAGGCTCATTAGCGCTTTAGTTACCAAGAGTGTCATGGAGCTTGTCCTATCCCTGCCAGTTCGACTTAACAGTCATTTAAAACCCTCATCAAGGATCCAAAACACAAAACCACAGGAGTGTACATAAAATCTAGGGATGAAGATGAAGAAGGAACTAGAGACCACAAGGCAGTCTTTCCAAGGCAGAAATTCTTCCACAGAACTATTCAGTAGCTACGGCTGCCTCTGAAGTGCTAGACTAAGACTCATGGGTAAGCATGGTCCTTTGGCTCTGAAACATTCACCTCACCTCAGTGAGACTGCACTAGATGTGGCAGGGGGAGAGCAGCAGTATTAAGAGCAAGCCAGTCTCCAGAGTTTGGGCCTTGGCTCCCAGAAACATAGGAAGCCCCTCTACTTCCCAAGAATGGCCAAGGGTTTGCTTCCTAAAATACTCACTGCTCTGAGAAGAGCTCTTGGGCTTCCCAATGTATCTGAGGATGGGGTTGCGCTTCTTGTCCTCCAAGGCGTCCTTTTCTTTCTTGGAATTGCTGCTCTGTTGAGATAGGAGCCATTAGTTAGCAGGTGGTTCCAGCGCTCAGACATGAGACTGCTAACCACTCTTCCCCTGTTCCCAACACTGGCCCTAACATATCACTGGAGAGCTGATCCAGGCTTATACCCTATTTCACCTGTGGTCAGCTTTGGAGAAGAGGGGGATGCAGCTGGAAGGCTGTGAAATGGCTTTCCTGGTCTGCCTCAGCACAGAGCACTGCTCCAGGACAGCTAGGCTGTGGGCAGTTGTTACCTTCTTGGTCTTAGGGAAGAAGGGCAGCCACTTGTCCTTGTCTGGGGCAGGCTGGGCCTTTTCTACTGTGCTGGAAGGTCGAGAATCCCGAAGACGGATCCCAGCATGGCTCATGTAGGTATTAACAGCAAAGTCCATGGGAGCACTGTAGGACAGAAGTGTTGCAAACCAGAAAGGTCAAGTAATGTTTCTTAACAGAAGGCCAAGGGAACAAAACTCTGAGGACAATCTTTGTACAGCCATCCCATGGAGAAGAAAAGGGGTAGTTATGAGCTAACATATTCAAAGTGAAGTCTTGATGATCAAATGCAACTGCAGTCAGGAGCTGGCCCAAAGCTCTTCATTGCTCCCAAGAGAAATCTAAGTAGCATTCTCTCCTCAGGAAGGGATGATCATCAGTGGATGGGAACACAAAGTCCCTAAAACATAAGGCCTGGAGGATGGGCTAAGTCTGTAGCCAACATCCTCAGACACACACATTAGGGTTTAAAGCGGGCCTGGGGCCTTCACCTTCCTCCATCTCTGAGAACAAGGAAAAAAAAGAAAGTAAAGGGCTATCAAGGTGTTTCTAATTGCCACAAACAAATGAACTATCCAGAACTCTGCGCTTAAAATATATTTGGTCTGTAATTCAGTAGACACATTATCTGCTTCCTTGGCTTTATGGCCCGTCTTTTCCCTTACAAAGCGTGTGCAGGCAGGGAATGCAGACCCATTTTAAGCTGACAAGAAATAATAAGGCCAATATGTAGGAATTACATAAAAAAAGCAGTGGATAAGGAGGCGCGTGCCTTCTGCTGGTGCTCCACTAGAGACTCACCCTTAATTACCACTTCTTTGGGAGGGAGACTCAGGGGTACTGGGGGTAGATACATAGCAGGCCTGAGAAGTCAGGAGGTGAGGGCCAGCCTGTTGCACCAAGGAGTAGAGCCATATACCAGGCAGTGGTCCCTAGGCATCAAGGATCTGGCCCTCCTAAGTCCTGCATGTCACAGTCAGTCATCTGGGGGCTACATCTGCACAGACTCATGTCCCATAATGCACCAGCTTTCCTACGGGTAGCAGACATGAACAACACAGGTGAGCTCAGCCCTACTTCTTCCCACCTTGACCGCTGCAAATGTGCCACCCCGTGGATTTGCTCACCTCCGATCTTCCTCATATTTGGACCTGTAATGAAAGAACAGATGACTTAGACCCGAGACAGGCTGTTCTCTGGGTGGAGGCTGAAGTCCTGTCTTAGAGGAAAGAGGAGTGGTGAGAAGGGACACAGAGTCAAGACTCTTGGTCATAGTTCTGGAGCCTTGTTGCCCAGGAGGTAAGAGGTTTTTATTTCCTCAAAGACTCAACTAGCACAATGATGCTCATGACAATAATGTCTTTCTAGTATAACAGGGGGTGTGGCAAATTCAGTCTCTGTTCTCTGTTTCAAAGCATGAAGTTATCAGGAGGAAAAAAAAAAAAAAAAAAAGAAACCTGAAGCCTGATCCAAAAAAAATTAAAAGAGGCAAGTGGTAGCAGCAACTAATGCTTGGGTATTACTATGGGCCAGGCTGTTTACACAATAAGCCCATTTAACTTTCAAAATACCCACAAGAAGGCTCCCATTTTGTAGGCTCAGCCAGGTACTGCTTCCATCCCAGAACCAGTTAATGGCACCTTACTACTGAAGGTCAGGAGGCTGAGTCTGCCAAGACCATGCTTTCTGTGCGGCTTCCTCTCGGGCCACATGTCCTAGTCTCTCCTCTTTATTACTCATTAGTACTGCAGATTAAACCCAGGGTCTGTACATGTCACGCAATCACTTAACTGCTGAGTTATATCCTCTGCCCTTAAATTTTTTTTAAATCCTCGTCCTACTGTGTTTGTTTTTGAACTCAGTAGCCCAGGGAAGTCTTGACTTTTGCCTCAGTCTCTCAAGGTAGCTGGGTTTGTAGGCCTGTTCCAGCAGGCTCAGTTATTTTTAATTTTTTTGTGAGATGGGACCTAGGGCCTCCTGCTTGCTAGGTAACTGCTCCACCACTAGCCCAGATCTGTCACCAAATGACAGATTCACATATGTAGCTGTCTCTTCACATCTGCAGTTTGTTATCCCAAAGAGACCACAAACTTAACCTGTCCAAAAGTGGTCCCCATGTTGCCAACCTCACCTAGAGTGACTGGCAGTCTTTTTAGTGGCTTATGTAAGGAACTCTTGGGATCTCTTCTTTGACTTTGACACTCAAGTTTTAAGAAGTTCTCTTCATGATTCTACTGCTCAACTCCATTGAGAGCTGACTTCTGTTCACAACTTCCATGGTTATTGCTTTACCATCATTGGTGGGGAGTCCTATGGAGGAACCTTCTAAGTGAACTTCTTGGCTGTCCCATCTCTTGCAGCTCCAACAGCTCCTTGCTTGCTAAGTGAAGACCATACTCTTCCCCATGTTATGTGTTGCCCCTCCCAAGACCAGGCTCCATCACTTACTCTGCACTCTGCTCTTTCTGCACTGCTCCTGGCTCCATCACTTACTCTGCACTCTGCTCTTTCTGCACTGCTCCAGGCTCCATCACTTACTCTGCACTCTGCTCTTTCTGCACTGCTCCTTGCTCATTATTGTTCCTTAAATGCTGAGCACATTCTACTTGGCTTCTTCTGTCTGCCTTGGCTATTCTGTTTGCAGTGTCTTGCCCAAATGTCAAGGATAATTTAGTCAATGTCTTCAACTGATTAAGTACTACTTTTTCCAGGTAGTTCACCTGGACTAGCCTATTTTAAGTCTGCAACCCACTGACTAGTACTCCTGACCATCTGTATCCCGTCTATTTGCTCCTACTGCTTGTTATCTTTAACATGTTACCAATCTACTTAATTCCTATGTACTGCTGTCTATTCTCATCACTCCATTATCTCCACAAAGGATATAACCACTTGTTCCCTAGATGCCTCATACAGTGGAGAATATTTTATGTTTGACAAACTGAAAGGCTCATGATATTGACACTACCAAGGTCACCCAGGTTAACTTTTGTCATTTAGTTTGTGAGGTCCAGAGAGGCAGAACAGATTGATTAAGGTCATTACTCAGTAAGAAGAAATGCTGGGAAGACAAACTACCCAGGCTTAGAAGTTCAGTCATCAACCCTGCCCTGGGATTCAAATCATGGATGACATATGCTTTAGATGATGGGACTCAGGAACTGGGGAGGGACTGGGGTTAATACCCCTGGCTGTTCTGAAGGATTCGAGTTTGATTCCCAGCACACACATCTGTAATTCTAGCTGTGGGGGTGGGCATGGGGATGCCACACCTTCTTTTGGCCTTTGTGGACACTGCATGCACTCGATGCACTGACTTACAAGCAGAGAAAACACTCATATACATAAAGTCAAAGACAAACAAAAGCGAAGAAGCAGAAAGTACTGGAGAAGCACAGCAAGGGTAGCTGTGCTCAAGTTCCCAGGAAGGGGCTCTAGTATTCTGCTATACCTGTGAAAAAATCTAAGTCAGTTCTGATTGTCTCCGGAAGATGCTCCATCCCACTGGCAAGGGGCAGTCTCACTCTGAGTATCAGCCACACATGAACTCAGAGGTAGGGAAGGAGAAAGATCCTGAAGGGCTAGAGAGGGGAGGCAGAAAGCTCACTGTACTTTTGGACTGTCATAACCACTAGAAAGTGGTCAGCAGCTCTAGGCTTGAAAGTGGGGCCCTCAGCACAAGCAATGCAGCAGGGCCCCTGTCTTTTGGTGAAAGAGACTATTCAAGGAGTAGAAGGTAGAAAACAGACTTATAAGGTCTGCCAACCTGTCTGTTAAGTTCAGAGGCAGGAGTTAAACTGAACACTCACAAGATATCTCCAAGGGCAGCCAGTTGCTTCTCAGCCATTTGGCGCTCTCGAAGAGGGTCCCCATCCAAGTCTAGTAGGTCATTTTCACCATAGAGGCTGCCCAGCCCCAGAGTGCGCTTTGATCTATACCAGAGATAAAATGGGGAAACAAGTAACATATTGAGCAGATGTGTACCCAGAAAGAGGAGATCAGATACACCCTCCAGAGGTGCAGAGAGAACAGAGGGGCTCTGCAAACCTGTAGTCATTGATCTGTTCCTGGATCTCCAGCAGGACTGCCTCCTGAGCTTCACAGAGTACGCTGCGAGGGTCCTCGCTGTTTCGCAGGCGTAGGTCTGTAGTGGGAGACCAGGGAAGGCAGGATAAAAAGGGGTTGAGGAGGAGAAGAGAGAAGAGGTGGGGAGGAGGAGGAGGAGGAGGAGGGGGGGGAGGAGGAGGAGGAGGAGGAGGAGGAGGAAGAGGAGGACGAGGACGAGGAGGAGGAGGAGGAGATATTTCTGCTAAGCACCTCAAGTGGTTTTTGCATCCTGTGATACTTGGTAGAAAAATTGGCTTTTTGGCCCATTAGCCTGAAAGCAGGGGAGGCCTGCATTCTTTCCAGGCAGTGTTTTTTCTTGCTTAATTAAAGACGTGTTTCACTTATTGTGTGTGTGTGTACATGTGCCATGGTGTTCATGTGGAGGTCAGAGGACAACTCTGTAGAGTTGGTTCTCCTCTCCCCACCTTTATGTGGATTCCACGAATTGAACTCAGGCTGTCAGACTTAAGGCTGAATCACTCTTCTGTTCCTATTAAAGTAAAGGATATAATTACTCTCTGGACGTCTAATGCTCCATGAGAGGAGAGACTGAAGCCCTTTCTCACTGGTTATATGCTTAAATGTCTGCCGATGTCAACATGTAGTCTTCTTGTACACTTACTCCTTCTACTTCCTTGACACCATTTCAAAGGCCTAAAAACCAGACACCTTCCATACTTCATGGAACCAGGAAACGTGCATTTCCTGTTCTGACATCTAGCAACACACAGGGTGTTTTTTTTTTTTTTTGAGACAGGGTATCACCATGTAGCTGGGGCTGTCCCAGAACTTGCTATGTAGACTAGGCTGGACTCACACTCAGAGGTCTGCCTGACTCTGCCTTCTGAATGCTGAGAATAAAGGCATGTGCCACTACTATGCCAGGTTTCTCACTGTATTTTTGAGCAAGCTGTTTGTCCTCCCTGTGTCTTTGCCATTAATTGTTTCTTTCCAAATGTAGTTCTAGCTTGTAAAACACTACCTGTGCCCAGATTAATTTTTTTTTTTTTTGAGACAGTCTCATATACCCTGGACTGGCTTGCTATGTAGGTAAGGACAACCCTGAACTTCTGATCTGTATCTACTTCCTGAATGCTGGCATTACAGAGGTGTGCTACTATCCTTGGCTTATGGGTGCTGGGATTCAAACCCAGGCTTCCTCTGGAACTGGGAGGAGCAGCATCATCACTGTTCCCTGGTCCTCACTCTGACTCTTTAGCAAACAAAAACCCAACCAACTGAAAAGTCCTCTCTAGTCAAGAGTCCAGAGCCTCAGACTTGGTAGGTGGGTGGGAGTAAGGTTTGATCTCTGTAATTTTACAAGTCACCCAGAACGATCTGTCCTAGCTTAGAAATCCTTGGTTAAGTCTAATTTCCTCTTCTTCAAGTAAGCTTACAACGTAAGGCCCAGGGGTCCCATGGAGGGTTGGCAGAAATGAACTCAGGTTTCCTAACTGCTCCAGTATCTGTCTGTGACAGGGCAGAGTGAGCTCTTAGGTTGTATCTATTCAGACCTGCTCCTAAGTGTCAAGTGTTTTTGACTAATCATCTGTGGATTCTGCCCCCAGTTCAGGATAGCTATCCAGGGTCAGGGACTCTAACTCTGTCTCAGTACAAGAGGGCACTACAAAAGGCAACCTGACCCGTGAACAACTTACCGATTTTAGCCTGCAACATCTCAGGGATCTTCACTCTGAGAGGCTGTAAAACAGAAAGTGTGGGTAAGAGTGAGGCTGCATGCACCAAGAGGATTGGAGTATGAGATGCCCAGGGCCTGGTCATGTGTGTCCTCTCCTGTCTATAGCAACCCTAGCCTTTTCATCTCTTCTAACTTTGGATATGAATTCTAGGCTAGGACTTTTGGAATGGCTCATGAGTTTACAAGGCAAGTGGACACTACATTCTGAGGGTGGCCTAGCAGTTTTTGTACTCTGATGCATGGAATACAGAATGGCATGTTCCAAAACTGAACCATTGTTAAGCTAGCTGCTACACTCTCCTTTGCCTCTGAGTGTTCTCAGGAGGATAACCTTTGTTTTCTGATGGACTGCTGCTTCTCCCTTTGGGACCAGTGGAAACTGGGTATATGTCACCTAGTCCTGCATGGTACTCGGGCATGTGTCCTTACATCTCTTGCCATGTGGCTAGATGTTGATATGGTTTTGTAAATGATGGCAGAGAGTATGTGGCAGCTCTAATCTCCTTATTCAAGACCCACTGAAGGCAGTAAATGCAAAACATTGAGGAAAACCAAATTTCCCCAATTTCATTAGCCCTAGTAGTTGACTGTGAGAAGAATAAAATCATTTGGAATTAGTTTAGCTGATCAGATTATAAAGTCATGATAGGGAGTGTCATCTGCAGGCAGATGCTCTGGGCAGCAGGATCCTGATACATTCTTGAGAATCCAGCTCAGATGCAGAGGCGCCTTCCTCGTAGACACTATAGGCTTCCCTTTCCGACTCCTTCTTTAGAGAAGAACAGCAAGTCTGCCTACGTCTCAGAAACTTGCACTCTGCTTGCCTCACTGATCCAGATTATCTGATATTCTTGGATCTGTTTCTTCAACCAGGGAAGGAAAGGCAGACAGGTTTGGGGAGTAGTTAGAACATCCATTTTAGAGGCTCTCGGCCTTCCTAAAGCTGCGATTCTTTAATGCAGTTCCTCATTTTGTGGTGACCCAACCATAAAGTTATTTTGTAGCTCCCTCATAACTGTACTTTCACTATTGTTACAAATCATAATGTAAAAATTTGTATTTTCTGATGGTCTTAAGGAATCCCTATAAAAGGGTCATTAGACCTCAAAAGAGGTCTTGATTCACAGGTCGAGAGGTTTTGATTCACATTCACAAGTTAAGAACTGCTGCTCTACTTCTAAAAATTCTGAAGAGAGGTAGTGTGTATTTTATATGTGGAACTAAAGAGAGAGGATATAAAACCTTTAAATTAGAAAAAAATGTTCTTATTTTACGTGTTTTGCTATGTATATATCTGTGCAACATATGAGTGCCTGTCACCCCCGGAACTGAAGTTACAGATGGCTGTGAGCCACCATGTGGGTGCTAAGAATCAAACCCAGGTCCTCTTGAAGAACAACATGTGCTCCTAGCTTCCAACCCATCTCTATAGCTCTAGGGGAGATAAATCTTTGAAAAGCAGGAACAGAATCCAGGAATCCTAAAAGCTTCCCCGTAGCTTTCTGATGTTGACAACCTACCCATGAGAACATGCCTCTCACAAAGGCGAACTCCACCCTTCTCCAGAAGAACAAACACAAGAAGCAGCATCTGGGGCCGAGCCCCGGTTCATACTTTATGGGTATAAAATGCCCACGATGCTGGCTGCTCCCGTGTCCTGCCGTCCACAGAAGGAAGAGCAAAGCTGACGGGAGAAGCTCCTCCAGGAGGAGGCAGCACTTAATTCAAGATGAGTGGGGACCACTCTAGTGGACACAGTTTTGAAATATTAAAACTCCTCTCTCTATTTAGCTTTAACATTTTGTTTGGTTTTCCTCTGCTTGTGGTACTGACTGTGGAATTGTAATCTAACCCATGAAGGTCTTACCGCATTTTTCTCTAGGAAAATATTCCAGATGTCTTTCCCCAGACTTCGGGAATCTTTGGGATTTGTCTGCTGATAAACTTCTGAACACAAATAAAAAAGCTACAAAGACAGAGAAGCTGGGTTAGAGCAGTGGATCTTCCTTCATCAGGGACGGCTTTACCACGGGGACATTTGTAATGTTTAAAGACGGTCTGACTTGTTACATTTACTAGGTGATGGTTCCTACTGCCATCTAGGGGTAGAGACCAGTAAGTGTGTAAATATCTCCAAATTAAGACAACCTCCCACAGCAAACACAACAATTCAGAAGCTGAAAAACCATAAGCAGCCTCAGTCCCTCCCATGAGCACATATCCAGCTGGCTCGTCCTCTACTGCCTCCTCCCACATTCGACATTTCTTGGTGCTTCTTCACGT
>JADRCD010216618.1:32553-50806 GCA_019843815.1 Montemys delectorum
TTTATGTATTATTCCTGAAGAACTTTTATCTTGCTTCTCTTGCTGATGTGTGACTTTTCAGGAATGCTTCCGAGACATCAGCATTTGGGGCT
Source organism: Montemys delectorum (assembly GCA_019843815.1). Lineage (NCBI taxonomy): Eukaryota > Metazoa > Chordata > Mammalia > Rodentia > Muridae > Montemys > Montemys delectorum. The sequence continues at coordinate 32,646 of JADRCD010216618.1, forward strand.
AAACCAACAGGTATTCAGTGATTTCCCTTTGAGCAAATCAATGTTTGTTCTGGCCTCTAATTGTGATATTCCCAGAAAGAAAAAACCCAATAACTCATTTCTTGGGCTTACTCTGAAAAAACATAACTCTGATCCTCCCCTCCTACCATCCCTTGTTTCTGTGCAGCTTGGAGGAATGAGAGGGTGTATAAGGTGCAGCTTTGTGGACCACCTTGGGGCACTGTGGACTTTATCCCTCTTCTATGTATTTATTTTATTTTATTTTAATTTTTTTGGAGACAGGGTCTCATTGTCTAGCCCTGAACTCAAGAGACCTTTGCTTCCAGAAGTGGGTATTCCTTCATGTATCACCTTAGGAGGAAGATTCTTTACTGCTTTGTCCTACCAAAAGTTTTTATAGCAACACTGTAAATCTGCAGGGGTGGTTCTCTCAACTCTTGGATCATTTTGTATCTGCTTTCATTTAAAAACTCTGAAGACTTCCTAAACCAACCAACAGAGAACATCAGTTTTCCTGGCCAGGATCGTCTTGCTGTCCCTTAGGCTACAAGTATGGCTCTGTTCTTTCTCTGTCCTTGAGATGCCTGACTTTGCCCATGGATCTGATGTTAAAAGCTAGATACATAGAGAGCTCAGATATAGTGATCAGAGATTCTCTGTTGAGTACAAGCAGGGCTCAAACAGACCGACGCTTCTGACTTACCAGAGGGCCGGGGTCTGCCTGAGAGAAGATGTAACGTAGAAAAACTACCAAGTAAGCTGGATGTGACTTCAGTTTTTCAAGATCTTGGAAGATGATGTCACTCTGGAAGGCAGAACACTGAGAATGGCCGGGAGGCACAGAGACAGGAGACAGACCGCAAGCTTCACTCCTAAGCTCTCCATCTTCCTGGCTCTGTCAGCTAAAGCCTCCTTCCCCATAGGGTCCTTTCATAGCTGCCAGTCAAGGGCAGTGTGGGCAAAGCATGGGAGGAAAATTAAAGAAGTAAACCAGAAAACTTTACCTCATTGTTGAAATAACCTGGGTCGTACTCTTCCTCCGGGCCAATGATCAGAGGCTTTGGGCTGTGATCTATACCCTGAAGGAAAGAGGCGAAATGCAGAGATGAGACATGACAGAAGACAGAGATCCAACTTCCTCCATAACAGCTGCTTAGCAGCCTAACTTTAAAAAGGCCACACGGATCTTACTAGCACCCCAAGGTTCAGCACAAATGTAATGATTTCCACTCACAGCAAGCCAACTGCTTCTGAGTGGGACCCAGAAGACACAGAGCAGTCTGGTCATGTGACACAGGAAGATAGGAAATTGGAAAAATGTTCTTTTTCTGTTTGCAAAAGATGAGGAGTGAGTGTCCGTTAACAAAGTAAAAACTATCAGCACCCAATGGACCACTGGGTTGGAGACTTGGGTTTTCCTAAGCAGACCAAATCACCACTGGTCTCCCTAAACAACCACACAACTACCACAGTGCTGCTGAGTAGTGTGGACAGCAAATGTATGAATGAGTCATTGCCAGAAGGACCAGAGCAGCAGATCTGCCTCTCCAATGCGACAGGATGGGGCTGATCTTCCTCAAACACCCCCACACATTATTTTCCTTGTCTGCTTAACAATCTATGGTAGATCCCCATTCCCTGTTAAAACCCAGACCCTCTACTCTGGCTTTTATTTTTCTTTTTAATTTCTATGGATTTTAATAAAATATTAATCCTAACTGATATACCAGGAATGACCTCCAGGAAGCTTCATACTACATGAACTTTTCAAAAGCTTTATAGGTCAGATTCTTTAAAGGTTCCCTGAGATACCAAAGGGTTTTGATTTTGTTTTTTGTTTTTGTTTTGTTTTTTTCCTGTGACAGTCTCACAATGAAGCCCTGGCTGTTCTGAAATTCACTATGTGGGCTGGCCTCAAACTCACGAGATCTACCTGCCCCTGCCTCTGAGTGCTGGGATTATCAAAGACTTTGCGGTAACCACATTCCCCCATTTTTAGTGACTCTCTAAACCAGTTTTGCTTCCAGAGCACCTACTTCACTCATCTTAATGCTGCTGCTTCGGGTTTTCAGGACCATTACTCACCTCTAACCCCAGGATGACTGAGAGGCCCTGAGCTGCTCACACATTCAAAGCCACAATTAGGCTGGCGAGCTGTGTCTGTGCTTCTCAGATAGACCTCCAAGGCCCTACAATTTTGCATCACCTAGTCTTTGAAGCCCATGCTATCAAGATTCCCTAGAATCTCTGGCAAAAAGCACTGAAAAAGACTACACTTTAGCTTGTCTGGGGAAGATGCTTTAGAAATACATTTATTTTTAAATGTTTTTGTATAGGTATATATTGGATACTGAGCATACTCTACATACTTTTCCCCTTCCTAGTGCCTTATTCTCCCATTGGTCCCCGTTGTCTCTGGGGACAGTCATTTCATGTGTACACAATACATGATTTTATATATCTATAGAAAGCCAAGAAATAGCAAATGAACAAAAACACATGCTATTTGTCTCTCTGAAAACTGGCTTTATTCTTATGATTAGCTCTAGTTGTAACCATTTTATGAAAATGACATGAGTTGGTTCTTTATTATGGCTAAAAAAAATCCATTGTGTATACACACCACATAGTCTTTATCCTCTGTTGCTGAATGCCAAGACTGGTTCCATGACTCAGTTACTATGAACTATGTTGCTGTAAATATGGATGTGCACATGTCTGTGATCCTGACCTGGAGCTCTTTGGCTAAATATCCAGGAGTGGTATAGATAGGTCAGTACTGTACAGAAATTTTCTCTAAGATCAAACATTCTATGCTACTGGAAGCTCCTATGACTCAGGAAGTAAACAACTCAGACGTCTCAGGGAGTCCCTGACTGGATGAACTAGGCCACTCCTTCCCCAATCATATAACAGCAGAAGGACTGCTGAGAGATACCCCAGACTGACTGAGCTACCTGGAAGCGACTCTCTCCAACCTGCCATGCTGACAGTAGACTAAGTTCCACAGTGCATTCTAGATTTCCAGCTGTCATGACGTGTCACCCAGGGTAGGGGTGGCTTTTGGTGGTGCCTCTTGTTGAATATTTCTGCTCCTGTAACCAACTCCTACCCATACTCCTGTAAGTAACTTCAATAAAAACTCAAGTACACAAAGTTGGACTTTGGTGGTATCATCATCAGGTCCCTATCTGTGGTAAGTAGATATTTGTTCAGTTTGCCCTGGAATGGTGTCACACAACAGTCATATGAAAAACCTATTTTTAATTTTTGAGAACTCTTCATATTGATTTTAATAGTGGTTAGGACTAAGTTTATATTACGACCAGCAATATATAAGGATTTTCTTTAATCTACATCCTCACCAGCTTCTGTTACATGTTTTCTTAGTGACTGCCATTCTGAATGGGGTAAGATGGGTCTCAGTACAGTACATTTCTCTCATTAGAGCTAGTAAAGTTAAGTATCTATTCATGTTTATTGATCACTGTTTGCCATATTTTGAGATCTGTTTTTTCTCTTCATTAGCCCATTTACTGACTGGTTTCTTTCTTTTGTTTCTTTCTTTTGCTTGTTTGTTTTTTTGGAGACAGGGTCTCTCTACATTGTTCTGGCATTCCTGGAACTAACTAAGTAAACTAGGCTGGGCTTGACAGTTCTACCTGCCTCTGCCTCCCAAGTACTGGGATTAAAGGCGTGCTCCACCATGCCTGGATTACAATATAAAATTTCTTTTCTGAAAAAAAAAATCAATTAAATGCTATTAGCCTCTAATTCATTACAATAAGCACTGTTCCCAGCCTTTGCTACTGCTGTAGTGGTTCACCAAAAGGCTTACGGTTTGAAGGTAACACTTCTCAACTTCTTATACCAATGTCTTCCAGTGTGAGGATTTTTTGTTTGTTTTGAGACAAGGCCTCACCAAGTAGACCAGGCTGGCCTCAAACTCACAGTGCTCCACCTGGATTCCTGTGAGAAATTTACCACTGGTGGAATTCATCACCAAGATGACTTCAGGAGAGATAGTGGTGAGACTGGAATCATTTTATGTGGTGACGAGATGTGACATTAAGTAGCAGTGAGTCAAACTGTCAGAGAGTTCATTTCAGTTCCCATTTAATCCTTTGATTAATCAAATTAAGTTTCAGTCTGCTCTTAGTCTATCTTTTTCGAGACAGGGTTTCTCTGTATAGCCCTGGCTGTCCTGGAACTCACTCTGTAGACCAGGCTGGCCTCGAACTCAGAAATCCGCCTGCCTCTGCCTCCCAAGTGCTGGGATTAAAGGCGTGTGCCACCACCGCCCGGCAGCTCTTAGTCTATCTTTACAAAGGGAGATTCCACCTCAGACTTAATTACAAGCAAAAGAATATAGCTAGGCTGAAAATATGATAATATATAAAATTTACTCATAGATAATACATTTAAATAGATAAATTTTATGTTTTCATTAATTTTGTTAGACTTCATTTATTTTTATTTTATGTGTATGGTTGTTTTGCCTGCAACCATGTCTATGTCCCACATGCATGCAGTGCCTGTGGTGCTGGAAGACAGTGGTGGATTCTCTGGAACTGGAGTTACAGATGGTTGTTGTCCTGGCTAGTTTGCATGTTAACTTTATACAAGCTAGAGTTATTTGAAATAGGGAAAATTGAGAAAAAACACCTCCATAAGATCCAGCTGTAGGGCCTTTTCTTAATTAGTGACTGATGAGGGAGGGCCGACTCACTGAGGGCAGTGCAATCCCTAGGCTAGTGGCATGGGTTTTATAAGAAAGTCAGTCAGTAACCAGGGCTCTCCATGGCCTTTGCAGCAGCTCCTGCCTTCAGGTCCCTGCCCTGCCTGAGTTATGTCCTGACTTCCTTTGAAGATCAACCGTGGTATGGCAGTGTAAGCCAAATAACCCTTACCTCTCCAGGTTGTTTCTGTCATAGTGTTTCATCACAGCAACAGAAACCCTAACTAAGACAACTGTGAGTTGTCATGTGGATGTTGGGACCCCAACTTGGGTCTTCTGGAAGAACAGTGGATGGGTTCAGTCTTGTGAGCTGTATATTCAGAAGCTGAGTTCTGTGCCCCTATACAGAGTGTAACCTGAACCTGGATATTAACCTATGGACTGCAAAGAATGCTCCTCTTTAATCCTGGATTAGTCAATAAATGGCTGATGCTTATGACTGGGCAGAAAGGAAAGGAAGGGAGGACTAAGAATTAAGTGAGGGGTCTCCAGAGAGACCACGAAGGGAAGGAGAGAGAGGCCAGTGGGAAGAGGACATTGCCATCAGACAGATGGACCATCAGAAAAGTGGACAGGCTGATGGAGCAGAAGCAGCCCGAGAGACTGGCATTCGTGTGGGTTTTAACAGGTGGAAGGGTTAGAACAGCTCAAAACCTGCCTAGCATAGTGCCTACAGCTCATTAATAAACTGTAGTTTTGTGTCGTTGGAAACTTTCGGCCAAGAAGTGGGGTAGATACCACCTGTAGTTATTAAGGAGTAAAAGAGGGCATAATAACCTCCCCCAAAATAATTAATTTAATAAACAGCCAGTGCTTTTGACTGCTGAACCATCTTTCCAACCCTGAATTTTTACAGTACATGATACATTCACATAGTTTGGAATTGAAATGATATAAAAGGGTAAATCGATTTAAAGTTTATCAATTTCTGTTCTGAGGCTCCTTGGAAGTGGTAACCATTAGCTTCTCATGTATTCATGCAGAGACTGCTCATGCAGGAGGCATCCTATTAACATAAAAAAATGGCAGCTTCCTTTCTCCACTTTCTGTGTGTTTCTAGATAAGGCTTTACAAAATCATTTCTAAACAGGTATGCTGCCTCACACTTACTTACATTCATGCTATGTGATACTGCTTTAAATTTGCAGCAGTGACAAATATCCTTTAAAATTAATTTAAGTTTAAGAAAGTAAGCTTAGCCAGGCTTGGTAGTGCATGCCTTTAATCCCAGCACCCTAGCCGCAAAGCCAGGCAAATTTCTGTGTGTTTAAGTCCAGCCTGGTTTACATAGTCAGTTTCAGACCAGTCAGGCTACACAGTGAGACAATGTTTAAACAAAAGGAAAGGGGGGCGGGGGGAGGGGGGAAGCAAGCTAGCTAGCTAGCAGAAAATACTAAATAACATTATGAAACTAAAATGTGGATTTGAAAAAAGAATCAGTGTAGTGGTAAAGTTGATAGAATCCTGTTGTACTGAGCCAGTGTCTGGTTGGCCTCTGTCTGCACCACTCCAGGCAAGCCCACCCACCACCGGGTTCTTTGCCAGACTTTGTCTTGAGCCCAAATCTGTCTTCCTGAATTCTTCCCTGCACCTAGTTCTACCTCTGAGAGTGGGGGCTTTCAGAGTCATATTTTGTACTCTTTGGGCAGTATCAAAGAACCCGAGGAAAGCACGCCAAACTGTTTGTTTTCTATATTAGGATCCCAGTAATAAGGCTTATTGTTTATTCAATACACAACGTGGTATTTCCCTATAGCTACATTATTGTATTGTGCTCTTATTCATGTCCTTGCCCTCAGTTTTGATTGAAGCAAAGTTTTGCTAAGGGAAGATAAGTATTCTGAATATCTGGGCATTTAAAGATCACCAGCTTTTCCTGACTCCTCACCCAGAAGCTGACCTAGCAGACTCCTCACCGACTCACTCTGTGCTCGGTCTTCTCTATGTGTTCTCTAGGTGACCATTGATAGTTAAAGAGAGTCGACCGCGTTGAAAACACTGCACACCAGGTCCAAACAATACCACGTGAAGAAGGTTTAATTGGGAGAGAGAGTGGGGGAAGGTGGCGGGGAAAGAGAGAAGGGGGAAAGAGAGAGAGAAAGGAATGCGTCTCCTTTTTATACAAGGGTGACGTATGTATTGCCCAGGTGACGTTGGGAAGCCCTAGGGATTTTGGGAATATGGGGCCCGTTGCCCATGGTAACAGATCTGTGGTCCCGCCTATCTATAGGTGCAGGCACTCGGTGATGCTAACAACCATCTCAAACAGTGTGCTGTCAGAGCAGGGTTCGTCTGATGAGTCTCAAGATTACACACTGGGGTTACCCTGGCCTGAACCCTGGCCGTGAAAAGAGAAAGGCAGACTGAGGTGGTTTGCGTCTCTCACCTGGTGGTTGAGCGGGTGCATCACTGCATCTGAGCCCTGTCGCCTGTGGTGCTGGGCCACTCTGGCCAGGATTACAGGGGATGTTTGCGGGCTGTCTAGTCCAGGATCTGACAATACTGAGTTCCGATTCATCAATGACTAAAGGAAGAGAATTCTGTGAGAAGGAGCCTCCCTCATCCAGACAACTCTCTGGGGTCAGCTTGCTTTTAAGGACAACCATGCTGACACTCACCACACCCTTAATTATATATTATCCCACTTAACCTAACAGCTCTCTAAGGGAACATCATCTCTCAACCTGCTTTTTACACAAAGAACTAGGCTTCAGAAAGGCCATGAGACTTACTGATGGTCACAGTTCACACATGTCATTGCCAAGTGCATCACCTCAGGTATACCAACCAGAGGTTACAGAGGCCCATACTACATCCCATCATTTTCTTGGTGACCTTCCCACCTATCTGTCCTTTTATAGATACCAACCATCTTGTCACCAATAGCCAGGAACAGACAGAAAGGACTTGGTGGGGTTCACTAACACTGCCCACCCTTTCACTCCACACTTTACACAACAGAGCTGATCAACTGTGATAAAATACAAGCCAGATGTAACGATCTGGCATGAGGATGCACATCAAAGCTGCCCAGATCTAGAACACAGTAACTAAATCCCTACAGCTAGAATTGTGGAGGAGGTACCCAGATGATGGGCCAAGGCCTTCAATGGCCAGTGAGCAGCAGAGCTGTTCAGTGCCCAGGGATAGGACATTGAACGCAGTTATAAATGGGCCTTGCGCTTGCTGGCACTCACCTCACTGATGGAGGGAAAACGTTCTGTTCCAGAGTCCAAGCCACTGTCTGCCTCCTGGGAGTCCACAGAGAGGCGGCCTGAGGAGATATCATGTTAGACAGTTTTAGAAAAGATCTCAGGTCCCGAGGAACAGACCTTCGTGTGGGCACTAGGTGGGGAGGGAAGCTGCCATCTTCTCTTCTGTTGCTAGCTGTCCTTTAACTCTTTCACACCAAGACCCCCATGTTCTGCTGACACACTGGTCTTTACTCTCCTCATACCCAGCTTTTGCCTACCTCTGCAACTGGGCACAGAACACGTCACCACCTAGAATAAGTCTGTGCCCTAAAAAAATGCCTTAAAGCTACACTCACTCTTCCGCTCATTCTCAACCCTCATCTGGTCACCACCTCTTTTACAACAGTGTGTTGAACTCCTAAGTGTCACATGCTGTCAACAAGCTGCTGTCTGGACTTGTCACCTCAGTAGCTCCTGTTTCTTACTTAACTATTGCTTATTTTTACACAGCCAACTGCCCTGTGTACTGGTATCTCTTTTCTTCGTTATTCTAGAATCTGCCTCATTGGGAGAGACTACGATGAAGTAGCCTCATATACACCAGGGGATGACAGGACTTACCTTCACATGTTCTCTGGCTGGTCTCACCACAGAGTGGAAGTATGTCCTAAAAGAGAAAAGACCAAAGGGTGAGAACTGTTTTAGAGCCTTTCCCACTCCCGTTCCTTTTCCCAATCAGAGCCAGGTTTGTTTTTATAGCAAGTGGCCATCTCTGCTTTATTGCCTGGGAAATGCCTGGCTTAAAGAGATGCTCTCCGAGAGTATGTAGCCTGAGAAGGTGGTGACCCAAGTCCTTAGAGTGGGAAAGGAGCTTGGCCATTATTGTAAAACTTAACAAAAATCTCCCTTCACTTACCCCCTAGACTTCAAAACATTTATTGCTTTATTTCGGTTAGAAACAGGAAAGATATTCTAACCATTGAGAAACAAAACAGTCTTAAAGCTGCACTGAGGACAGATGTTAAACAGCTGTCTATGGGGAGCACTGGTACTGGCATGGAGTTGTGCCCCAGCCATTGCAGAAGTAACACTGGCAGCATTTTACTGTGCATAAAGCATTTTCTTAACTGCATTTAATCTTCCAGCAACTCCAGTAAAAGAGGCTACTCCCATCTACAAATGGGAAGACAGAAAGAAGCTCAGATGTTCAGTAGTTGCCACGCTCTAAACGAAAAACAAAAACAAACAACAAAAACCCAAAAGCGGGGCTGGAGTCCAAATGTCCTGATCTCAGCTCAGAGTCTCAGAATTCATGCCACAACAGATACGCACAAAGCATGGCGCCAGGGGCATGCTTCAGTTCTGGCAACACCCTACTAAGTAGACCCTGTTGTGTCCTTCCTCTATAAGTGAGGAAACAAAGAGAGGGCTCTTAGTGGTTAGGTTACTTAGCCATGAGTCTGAAAGTTGAGGGGAACTAGAGCTGGAAATCAAAACTGGACGGTCTATGCCCATAAATTAAGCCGTCCACCATATACCAAAGTTTCTTCAGAAAGTGAATTTGTAAAGTTTATTTGCCTATGCTTTTATCAACTTCTGAACAGGACATTTTAAAAAAGAATGTAAAATGTCTTAAGTTTGTTTTTATTTTGTGTGTATTGTTGTTTTTACATGCATGCATGCATGCATGTATGTACACCATGTACAGCATCAATGGAGGCCAGAGGAGGGATCGGATCCCTTGGAACTAAAGTTACAGACAGTTGTGAGTTACCATGTGGTTGCTAGGAAATGAACCTGTGTCCTCTGAAAGAGCAGTCAGTGCTCTCAACTGTTGACTCATCTCCCCAGCTCTACCTCAAACAATTTCTATGGGTTTTGGGAAATTCTCTTCTTAGATACTACAATTTCTTAAGGTTAGTTCTTACTTACACAAAGAACTGAGGCTTGATGGTTATAAGCAAGACACTCATAGTAGAGTCTTTGATGAGGAGAATAAACGACCTCGTCTTGTGTAGCATTTTCTACAGAGTGCATTTAGATCCTTCTCTACTGACGGAGATCCTCTACTGAGGCTGAAGAGAGCCTCAGAGAAAAAGCTATCAGATGAAGTGAGTGATGCCAGAGTAGGAATACACGTCTTGAGGAAACTATTCCAAAGGGAAGAGTAATTAGCAGATTAAAGTAGACACTCTAATTTAGCTTTTTCACATTTGTTTTTTCACAAGGAGGGCATGAAACGGGCTTTGGTATCCTGTGGTATCTCTGCGGTATCCCAGGTAGGTGTTGTAATAGTGCTCAGCCTCTGTGCTGCTAGTCCTGCTGCGGCCCAAGAGGCTTCCTGTCCTGCTCGTTTCCTCCTACACTGTCTGCATGGAGCTGTTCCTGAAGCAATGCCTACTACCACTCACCACTAAGCCACCAGTCTCCTGCTGGATCTTCAGCTGTAACTGAGTGACTCGCCGGCGGGCACCTTCCATTTGCTCTTCTAGCAGGCTGGCGGGGTTCCGACTATACACCTCATAGATACGCTAGGGAGGGGTAAGAAGGAGGAGGAAGAGGAGGAGGAGGAGGAGGAGAAGGGGAAGAGGTAGAGGGGTGGTTAGTAGAGGATAGCTGACTTACCAGCAGAACAGTTGTTATCACAAAACAAGAAGAGAGAAGAGATTTCCGTCTGTCTATAGATGCCTGCCATTCTACCATCATTTAGGATCAGAAAAAGGGGTGACTGATGAGAGACAGAATGTATGAAGAACTGAGAAAGGAAACAACCAACCAACAAACCAAAACCCAGAAGGCCTGCTCTCCACTCACCTATAGTTAAGGCTGGATGAGGCTGCACATGTGGCAGGAGACCTTCCACCAGGCACAGTCACGCGTAAAATACTGAGCTGACTACCCAGATGATTACACAGGTAACGTCAGGGCAAGTGTAATGTAAGGAGAGGAGAAACCTAGAGAGGCTTGCTCACCATCAGAAGCTGCTGAAGAGCGGATACCATCCACCTACTCTCCTAACGTATCTGCAGCATGCAGCACAGTGAGAGCGAGGGCTGAGAAGGCTCACTAGACCCTGGCCCCTCCATTTACTAGCTTGGGCAAACCTGAATACAACTGTCAAGAATGGAGATGACAGTGTCTGCATCATGAGATGATGGGAATATGACTAGGTAACATGCTCGCCAGAGTGGCTGTAGCAGCTTTTTGCTGAAATGTTTTTGTACAAAAGGAACCGCTAGCAAAGCTTACTAGTTAAATGATGACGTTAGGTTTACATATTCACCGACTTCATCTGAAGCTTCTTGCTACCTGCCAACCTCATTAAAATTCCTTCTATTTTACATTTATCTGTTCCACGCCACCAGAGCCCAAACATTTGTCTCAGCAGATAATATCATCTGAGAACTTCAACATTGCTCTACTTCAAAACATCTGCGTCTGTACTGACTGGTTTCATCTGTCAACTTGACACAAGCTGGAGTTATCACAGAGAAAGGAGCCTCTCTTGAGGAAATGCCTTCATGAGATCAAGCTGTAAGGCATTTTCTCAATTGGTAATCAAGTGGGGAGGGCCCAGCCCATTGTGGGTGGTGCCAGCCCTGGGCTGGTAGTCCTGGGTTCTATAAGAAAGCAAGCTGAGCAAGCCAAGGGAAGCAAGCCAGTAAGCAGCATTCCTCCATGGCCTCTGCATCAGGTCCTGCCTCCAAATTCCTCCCCTGTGTGAGTTATTGTCCTGACTTTCTTTGGTGATGAACAGCAATGTGGAAGTGTAAGCTGAACAAACCCTTTCCTCTCCAACTTGCTTCTTGGTCATGATGTTTTGTGCAGGAATAGAAACCCTGACTAAGACAGCATCCATCTCTCTCTTCTAGTGACTCAGAAATTGCATCTTTTATCACTTCAAAGCATTCTGATTGCTTTGGGTGTTCCTTAGACATCAGATACATTTAAACTTTTTTCAAATGGTTCCTTCCCTTTATCCTACCTTTTAAAGGCATCCCTAAATTAAGAGCAAATTCCCACAATAAAATTATTTCTATCAATCTAGATTGTTTTTTAAGCCACAGCGCATTTTTCTTCCTTTCCCTAACACTTCAGCAGCTACCCTTTAAACGATCAAATAGCAGCAAATGGTATAGACACTGGATGCTGGCACAGCGACACAGGTGTACACAAATCTTCAATCCACTTTCAGGTTTCTGTCCTCTGTGAAGGTGTGGTGGCTGACTTTAGCCAGATCCCAGCTTCAGTGATTATCTTGTTGCTGAGGACATCTGTAGCTCCTTTCTCCAGAGCCATTTCCCAGAGGATAGAGACACTACCTAGATGCCTCATAGGCATGCTCAATTCAGACCCCAAACTGACCTTCAATTCCATCCTGTAAGCCTTGCTCCTGTGCCCTGTCTGACTCTACCCAGGCACCCAGGCACCAAATTCAGACCCATCCTTAATCTTTCTCTTCTTAGCACATGGTTTAAGTTTCCCTGATGTGACTTCTCAGACACTTCTGACCTGTTCTCTTTTTCATTCTAACTTCTAGTGTTCTTGTTAAGTCTGCCATCATCTCCTATACTAAAAACAGCCACCACCAAGGTTTCTTTATGTCCAGTCTGTGTGTGTGTGTGTGTGTGTGTGCGCGCGTGTGTGTGTGCGCGCGCATGTGTGTAGGTGCCTGCAAAAGCCAAAGGGCTTGAAAATGGAGCTACAGGCAGTTCCAAGTGACCCCATGTGGATGCTGGAAGCTGAGTCTGGGTCCTCTGCAGGAACACCAAGTGTTCTTAACCATAGAATCATCTCTCCAGCTCTCAAAACACACTTCTCTCAAGAAAAGTGATTTGAAAATCTTTGATCAATTCCCATAACCTTTAGGAGAAACTCTAAGATCTTTAAGTGACCCAAATCACTTGCCAACCACTGTGCTCTTCTGTCATTTCAATGTTTTGGTCACAGCAGATTGAACCCAATTCAATTATCACCTCAGGAAAGCACTGATTGATAACTGCATAAATTACTCATTCTTTTAGGCTTCTATGGTGCCCAAGGATTATTTTAAAAGTTGCTACTGAGATTTAATTCATATAATTTAAACTTATTGAAAGTATACAATACAGAGTTTTTAGTAGATCACACAGTTGTGTGATCTCACTATCAAATTCCAGCACATTCTCACTGCTTCAGTAAGAAAGCTGGTTCCTGTAAGCAGTCACTGTCAATCTACCACTCTCACTTCCCAGCTCTGGTAACCGAGAGTCTATTTGTTTCTGAGCGTTTGCCTAGTCTATTACATTCCACACAGATAGAACCACAACATTCATGGGCTTTTGTCTGGCTTCTTTCACTTAGAACGTCTTCAGGGTTCTTCCATTTGTAGCATGCATCCATCCTTTTTTATGGCTAAATATCCTACTGTGTTGAAGATATACCACATCTTTCTTATCAGTTGATAGACCCTAGGTTGTTTCCTTTTGCCTATTACAAAGACAGTTGTCATGAATGTTCACGTACACATTTTTGTGTGTATATGTATTTTCAATTCTGCTTGGCATTTATGTAGAAGTGGATTTATCTGGTTACACAGTATCTGTGTTTAACACCTGGAAGAAATGCTTAGCATTTCCACATGACTGTATTTTCTTATATTCCCACTGTCAGTGATGCAAACAGACTGCGACAGTAAACTTGGAGACGAAATATAAAAACATTCCTCAGGTTTGTCTAAGGCCCTTCCCAGCATGCTACTCTCCATTATTTTGGCTATGAAGACCCTGGTGACTGAAGCACAAGTAGCGTGTTGTCATCTGGAGAAGCAGTCCAGTCCGTCTTCTCACATGCTTATTGGCCACACCAAGTTCTTTCATTGTGTTTTTAGGGATGGTTTTCACTACATAACCTAGGCTGGCTTCCAAACTGCAATCCTGCCGCAGACGCCAAGTGTTGGAATTACAGGTGTGTGTCATAATGCCAGAATGTATCTTCTTTAGAGAACTGTTCAAATTCTTTGTTAATTTTGTTTAGAGTAAGAACAAACTTATGGGGCTGGAGAGATGTCTCCGGAGTTCAGAGCATTGCTAATCTTCCAGAGGATCTGACAACCTCTTCTCAGTTTCCAGAGTACCTGCATATGTACATTCTTAAAAAATATTAAAATGCTTTTAATTGGGAGACAGAGGTAGGTAGATCTCTGAGTTCCAGGCTAGCCTGGTCTACAGAGTGAGTTCCTGGACAGCTAGGGGTACCCTATCTTGGAAAACCAAAATCAAAACCAAAACCAACCAACCAAAACAACAAAGATTATAATAAATTAAAAAAAATCAAATAATATTTTGAATTAATCAGCTTCCTACCTGAAGTGGATTTTTTGTTTTTGTTTGTTTGCTGTTGTTTTGTTTGTTTTATTTTGGCTGTTGTTTGCTTGCTTCTAGTACTGAATATGAACTAAATCCAGGGTCTAGGCAACTGTCCCACCACTGAATATTTTTTTAAAAGTGAGTACACTGAAGCCATCTTCAGACACATCAGAAGAGGGCACAGGATCCCATTGCAGATGATTGTGAGCCACCACATGGTTTCTGGGAATTGAACTCAGGACCTCTGGAAGAACAGCTGGTGTTTGTAACTGCTTCATTTCTCTAGCCCTCTTGCCAAATTTTTAACTGTTGTCTTTTCTTAAAAATTATTCTTATTTTATTATTTTATGTGTATGGGTAACAATGCACATGTATGTTATGTGTACCACGTGCATGTCTGTGTACCACATGCATGCAGGGCCCACTGAGGTCAAAAGAGAGCACTGGATTCCTTGGAACTAGAGTTACAGACAGTTGTGAGCTGCCATGTTGGTGCTAGGATTTGAACCTGGGTCCTCTGGAAGAGAAGTCAGTGCTTTTAACTGCTGAGGTATCTCTCCAGTCCCATTATTTGTCTTTTTACTCTTGAAGTGGAAGAATTAATTATACATTCTGTAATCGGACCCTTGGCAGATATCTGACTCTGAGATATTTCTTTTCTTCTGTGAGCTGCCTTTTTATTATTTTATTTTATTCCATATATATACATATATATGTATATATTAATTTTGATGATATTCATCTATCTTTTTGGAGGATTGTTTGTGTTTTTGGTAGCATAGAGAAAAAACAGTGGCTAATCCTAGGTTATGAAGATTCATACTCAAAAAGATTTGTAGTTTTCTTTCCTCATTACTTACAGTATCCAACAATAACATAAATGCCGTGTAGCTACAATCCTGAGAAAATAATGACAAGAAAACCATCTGTACATATTTAGCTCAGATGCAAGTCCTCTCTTCCCCATCTCTCTGGAGTTTTATACTTGTTTGTCGAGACTTTATTAATCCATTTTAAATTAAGTTTTGTTAATTACAGGAGATAAGGATACAAATTAATTCCTTGTTTGTACATATCCAGTTGACCCAGCACTATCTGTTGAAGAGACAAACACTATTGAATTGTCTTAGTACCTTTGCTGGAAATGAGTTGCTATAGATGAATGAATTTTATAGACTAGTCTGAATTCTAGTCCATTGACCTACATGTCCAGCATTATATTGTAGCACAGTGTCTTAGTAATCTAGTGTGAATATACAAGTACCAATTTATAACACAGTGTGTCTTCATTTATCCCATCATGTCTACGGCAGTGCTATAACCCCTTAAGGGTCTCTGTAACCATTCTAACTCCTGCCTCTAAAGCTACCCTCACTCACTGTTCTGACAGAATACTTAGCATGCCACAAGAGCACAGTGCTTTTTTTTCATACCTCCATGCCTTTGACCTATACTGTTTTCTAACTGACATTCCCCAACTCTACCTAGTCTTGGTTGGTCTGAAACACACCATGTAGACCAGACAGGCCTTAAATTTATTGAGACCCACTTGCTTCACTCTCCCAAGTACTAGAATAAAGGTCATGTGTTACCATTCCTGGTTTCCTCCACTTCTTTTTGTCTGCTAACCCAACCAAAACACCACTTTTACTGCAAAGCTTTTATACGCCACTGTAATTGTTCTTCTTTTAAATTTTCATTATAAACCCTTTGTTCTTCCTACTTTCCTCTTACTATAATTTGAAACTTCCCCCATTAGATTTTAAGTACACTGAAGACAAGAACTACCTGATCTCCTCTTTGTATACCATAGAAACTAAAGCAATGTTTTTATATAATAAGTACTTATGGCATGACCTATTCCAGCCAGACTAATCTTCCTGGTCTTTGTGCCCATCGTCTTCTGGCCTGGTAGTCTCTCTTTATTCTCTCCATCATCAGTTAGACCAGCATTCTTTTACCCAACCCTACCTCCCAGGTTACCTTTCACTTCCTTGGATTCCTCTAAGAGCAATTTCAATCTTCCTCAGTTCTACTAGTTTCTCACTTTAGTCTCTTTTCTTATTTATTTATACTTCGTCTAGCTAGTCATCCTTCTAATGGATTAACCATGGGATTCTGCTATCCTACTCACCCCACTGGTCTGCTTTAACCAATTCTATTGGCCAGAGGCAATCCTTTAATGGTCTCCAAATAGTACTTTTTTGTTTGCTGGGGACTGAACTAAGGGCCTCAAAAGCATGTGTTCTACCACTGGGCTATATACCAACAGCCCTGAAGTTTTACTATAATTGGATATGGTCTACATAATTAATAAAAACTTAATTTTGTTGCAAAAATTAAAAACTTGTAAGTTGCACACACTTGTAGATTGCTGTGATAAGGGATAATCTCATGAAGGCAATGACCAGTCTATCTTTAACAGTGATCTCACCTGTAACTCTTTCTCCTCCTGTCTTAGCATATTCCTGAGGATTTGAGTGGCGTGCTTTTGGACTTCAGGATCCTAGGAATGGAAATAGAACAGCAGTGAGACCTGGAGACTAGCTCTTAGCTTAATTATCTTATATCTGCTCATTCCTGGATGAGGAAAGGTATTGGGAGTAGAAATCGTAGTCATGAGTACACTCTGGATAATGTAACACCTTGCTGGAATGCAATTAACATAAAAAACTTTACTACTGAGCTTAGATATCCTGGCTGTAATCAGCTTTAATAGTGAACTGTTTTCTAACTTCTCCAAAGCACTGGTTCAATCTTCTATCCAGTCTGGAAACCTGTTCAGTATCTTGCCCTGCATCTTGCCACCATGCATTACTACCAACTGGCAACAATCTCTAACAGAGGCTTCTGTCCATGCCTGGGCCCAGGTGGAGGAGTACTCCCAGATGTCCTCTGTGAGTCTGCACAGTGAGGGACACTGAGGATGCTACCATAAAGCCACGTCTGCAGAGGAGCAGGGAACAAGGCAGCAATGTCTCTTTATGCAGGCTGCACTTTTAACTTTTGGTGGTCTTCACATTTTCCTGGCCTAGCTCTGCTTAACATAACCCCGTTTAATTTAAGTCCCACTGAGGGAGATCGTCAAAGAGTCCCTAGAGTGATCAGCAGGTGTCTGGAAAACTATTACCTGTAGAGGTTTGGGTCCAGTAATGTGTTGTGGAGGTGGCAAGGGTGGAGGAGGAGGTGGTGGAGGAATCATGGGGTTAGCTCTGGGCCCTCCTGCCAGAGATGGGTTCTGCTGGAGCCCAGAGACACCGGTGGAGGAAGGAGAAGAGCCCAGGAGGGTAAGCGCAACGTAGGCGCCAGCTGGAAGGAAGGAAGGAAGAAGAGGCTTGCTTGAGTACCAGTGTTCTCTTAGTTAAGCACAGAGAAAACCACCTTTCTCCTTTCATTAAGCCTCATGATCCTGTAAACTAAAATGCCATTTTTAAAGTTCTAGCCATTTGCTAGTTTCTGTCCTCCTGTCCTGTACCAACCAAGTTCTTCACATAGAGACCCCAATCAAAATCTCAACCGTAAATATCTCTGGAAACACTCTCAGTGAGCCATCTCACCCAAACTGCCCCCATTCTCTTCTTTGCTTTTTTGAGGTAGTCTTTTCGAAGCTGAGAATGGCCTTAAACTTGAGATTCTCCTGCCTCAGTCTAGGTGCCAGGATTGTATGGGTGCAGTACCATGCCCAGCTTCCTTCTTTATCTCATTAAACTGAACCAATGTCAAGTGCAGCACACTACCTGCCTGATACACAACAGGCCCTCCAAATTCTAGCCTTCTACTCCCAGGCTTCCCATACTCATTTACTTCCTTGGTATTCTGTCTATCTGACTATCTGTGTAGACTCGCTTGGCAGGTATTCCTGGCTAGAATTTTTTGTCTTTC
>JADRCD010216619.1:0-11226 GCA_019843815.1 Montemys delectorum
AAGAATTAAACCTTAAAGCTAAAGAAGATTCCCCTTTGCAAACAAAACTCCTATTACCAGGCACGAGAAACCTTCTTTTGAATGGTTGGGCAGGGTAGTCTAAGTAACTGTCTAAAAATATAAACTCTTAACACCCAACTTGGGTTTCTCTTGGGGATTTAAGGTAAGCCCTTATTGTTGAAGATATTACATACTCACAAGACAGAACTCTGATGATTACAGCTATATTTGACATGAATAACTCCTTCCTGCAGTGTATTCTCCAAGGTACCAAAAATTACTATGCAAACTTTCAAAGCTGTCCAATCCAAATGCAAAAATTATGAATTACAGCAATTACCAGGATGGTAAGATATCTACAAGGGTAAAATAAGTGACAATCCCTTGATGGTATCTAATATCGGTCTAATTGGATTGAAGCTCAGCCAACAGTAGGGAAAACATTCCTGGTGCTAGAAACATAGTCAACTTCCCAGGGCTAGAAATGTTGTGAATATCTAATTTGATCACAATGAACCCAGGGGCCTCCTAGAACCTCTCATATCTCTTTTTCTTTCACAATGTATTTTGAAAATCTTTAAATATGGAACCCCCAAGAGTCACATTTAAATATTAAACATTTACTTAAGTTGGAAATAGGTACTTAGTTCACTTGTTTTATCACTTAGCCAGGACATGTGCTGTTTGTCTTATGTAGTAAATGATAAAACAAAAGGCTATGGAGTACTGTTTGTTCAAATGGTGGGATAAAATAATGTCAGTATTTACCAGAATGAGGGAAGGGTAGAGAATTCATACATTTATCTGAATTTTAAAAAAAAGGACACTTATGAATGTTGATAATTATCTTAGTTTCTTTAATTAAACATTAGGTGGCTGAAAGAATTTCTAATTTAGAAAAGTAAATCCAAGGAAAAGACATAGAAGTAGCTCATAGTAATGTGTATCATATAATTATATCTAGTTTGCTTATACATATACATGCATACTTTTATGTATTCATGAGTAACACAGCATATATTTAACAACCAAATTTTTAAAAGATATTAGAAAATCTAATAAAGACTTTCCCACCTTTGATAGAAAATTAAAAGTAATATATAAACCAAAACATGTTTGGAAATGTTATTCTATTAATATAATATTGATATGACTTTTATTAAGAGTATGTTTTAAATGTTATAGTAATATTCAATGGTAAATTTTAATTGGTATGCATAATATTAATAAACAGTCATCTTTATATTTAAACTGCTTTAGAAAAATAACTGCAATTTAATGGTATTTAATTATGAAAAAAGTAAACAGAAAAGAGAATCATTTTGATTTATTGACAGAATTGCTTGCACGCCAATGTACACAAATGCACTAACCTGTTTTAGGATCTACAGAGAAATAAGGTTGTCCTTGCAGGATACTGTAAACAACTCGAGCACTGTTTCCATAGGTGGGGTCATCTGCATCTGTAGCTGTCACCTGTAGAACAGAGGTACCTGTGCATTCAGGAAAACAAATTTTAGTGTATGATGTTATTTAGCACAGAACTCATTTGAACATAATAAAAGGGGTTTGATACAATTTCAGTGCAGTGCTAAATTATGTCCTGTAAAATGCAATTCTCCTTTTAATATTCATTTTTATTACAATTTCTATTTATGTGCATGCGTGTGTATATGTGGTGGTGCCCACAAAGCCAGATGATGGCACTGAATACTTGGGACCTGGCATTACAGGCAGTATTTTTTCTTTTTCTTTTTCTTAGATAATTTCTTTATTTACATTTCAAATGTTATCCTCTTTCCTGGTTTTCCTTCCAAAAAATCCTATCCCATCCTCCTTCCCTCTGCTCATCAGCCCACTCTCTCCCACTTCCTGGCCCTGGCATTCCCCTACACTGGGGCACAGAGCCTTCACAGTACCAAGGGCTTTTCCTCTCATTGATGAACAACAAGGCCATCCTCTGCTACATATGCTGCTGGAGCCAGGAGTCTCACCATGTGTACTCTTTGGTTGGTGGTTTAGTCCCTGGGAGCTCTGAGGCTACTAGTTAGTTCATATTGTTGTTCATCCTAAGGGGCTGGAAAACCCTTCAGCTCCTTGAGTCCTTTTTCTAGCTCCTTCAATGGGGACCCTGTTCTCAGTCCAATGGGTGACTGTGAGCCTCTACTTCTCTGTTAGTCGGGCAGTGGCAGAGCCTCTCAGGAGCCAGCTATATCAGGCTCCTGTTAGCATGCACTTCTTGACATCCACAATAGTGTCCAGATTTGGTAACTGTTGAGCAACCCAACATAGGCATTGAAAACTAACTTCAGGTCATCTAGAATGGTAGCCAATGCTCTTGGCAACTGAGACACTTGTCCAGTACTTCTTATGTGTAGCAAACTTATGGTTTATCTTTTTCCCATGCTATCAAGAATATATGAACTCAAATAAAAATAGTTGATTGATGTATTATGGCCAAACTAGACTATTCTTTGAGATAACACAGCCCTGAAAACATTTGTCTCCTATGTCTAGTTCCTGCTTCTGTGAGTAAGCTACCTATTTACAGAACAGTAAATCACTAAATGCAGGGTATTGCAGTTTCTGGTGAATAAATGATCTTAGCCTCATTATTTACAGTTGAATTTCCTCAAAATTCTAAACTTAAAAACCAAGAAGAAAAGAATAAATAATTCTCTATGACATTTGATATCAACTACATTGCTGAGTGAGATAAAATAAAAATGAATATTGTCATGTGTTGATTGAATTTTGTTCAGATTAATAGTTTTGGAGACTCTAATATTATTAGTGGTCCACTTCGTGACCTTTTAAAAGAAATGAATGGATAAGTTATACTTGCCATTTTATTGAACAACACTGTTTTCCTTTAAAAGTTTACATGAAAAAAATCAAGTTTTAAAAAAAATATTTGTTATTGTATTAATTTTATGCACGTGCCAGGCAGCAAATGACTGGGAGCATAAGTAAGTGAAATGCTTCCCTCAGCATTTCTTGCTGTCAATGAATATCCTCTCACAGTGTACCCAGCAATTCCTTCACTCAAAGTTTGTATCATTGTGTCCATGGTAAAAAAGGAGAGAATTTCCAAATTCCCAAAGGAAAATATGTAGAATAAGGTCTAAAATTGAACTAATCTGTCAGAATATTGAATAGGAATCTAATATTCTCTGAGAATTATTTTGCTTTGACTAATACCTACATCACAGTCCCTGTCACACTTATTTTTCCTTAAAGAAATCCTGCCCAAGTGCATGGCAACATGTTCTGTTTGCAGAGCACTTCTATTGAAAACAGCAACTCTGGAGACACTGTACTCTGAAGTACATAAGCCATTTCTCATGCAGGGTTTTATTCTCAGTCTTTCCTGTGGCACATTCTTGCTGTTCACAGTCTAGGGATTAGCTCCTCTCAGCTGATGTTTTATACAAATCTGAGCAGATTTAAATACGTGAAAAAAGCTTTCAAAATACTTTCTTTACAATAAAAACTTAAGTCCTTTTTCCTCTGGGGAATCAGCTGTGTCACTCCCTGCACTTGGCTTCTCTTTGTTCTGGTGCTTTTTAAATAGCACACATTTTATCAAGTTGCATATCAATGAGAAGCGATTGAGTGTACTTTTTTGAAAGTCCCTAAAGACCAATTTGACATATTTAATAAGGCATTTTAATACTAAGTAAATAATCTCTGAAATTGCCAACTGCTACACATGACATGTCAGAGTTCACAACTGTGTTAAATTCCCAAATGAATCAACGCTGAGTAAAAACTTTGGATAAAAATAAGCAGAAGATTTCTGAAGGCTGAAAGCACTTCTTTGAAAGAAGCTCTTAAGGCTTATATCTTAGAAGACTTGCTAAGGCTTTTGGAGAAAGCAGGAACCATTAAGACTCTGAGTAAATTTGGTGATAAATGGAACACTAGAATTTCAGCAACAGACTAATGGCAGTGACTTCTAGTCATTGTTTAGTAGGGACCTACTTTATTCATTTAACAGTTATAATTTTTTAAAAAATATGTTTAAGATAGCACTTATGAAACATTTGTGGTGACTAACAGCCAATGAAAAGAAATCACTATTTTTAGATCTGGCAGATGGACATCTTGCTTACTGCAGAGCTTAATGACCTGAAATGTATTCTCTAAACCCACAGGGTGGAAAGAGAATCAAGTCCTGTAAATTGTCCTGTTCCTTCTGTATGATGCTCCATCTCCACATTCATGCTAAACACAGCACACACACACACACACACACACACACACACACACACACACACTAACAGAGAGAAAGAGAGAAGTATACATGACTGAGTGCACACACACACATTCATACACACACACACACACATATTTTATTCTACCTATATTCTTAAATAATTAATGGCCACTGCTTTTGTTGTTTTAATTTACATTCTTATTGAACTATCTTATGTAATATTTCTCATTAGACAAATAAATTTTATATTCTCTTCTTTAAATGAAAATGTACTCAATAACATGATAAATTATTTTAATGGGATGTGAAAAGACTGTTCCTGGAAGCCACTTAATTTAATCACTCAATCAATATATAGTGAATGTTATATCTAATGATATTTACAAAGATATCATGTTAAGATTTTAAAAAGCTATACCATTCAAATACTTTTATTCTGAAAAACCTCTAATGATCAACGCCCCTACATAGTCATAATTTCCTGCCTATCTTTAAACTCTTCCATTTTTTCCTGACATTTTTCTCTTATATATACCTTAATGAAAATAAATCACATTTCAGGTGCATCTGTCTGAATAAAGGCAAGTATATTATCCTACTCTTTAGATAAGATGCAACACCACACATATAGTTTTACAAATGAATCCCTGGAGTTGGATATCAAGATAAAGTATGTGCTGAATATATGGCTCAGTATTTCTTGTCCTACATGAAAGCCTGGATTCAATTCCAAGTACCAATGTCAGGCAACACACAGCCTCCTATAACTCCAGATCCAAAGGTATCTGATATTTCTAGCCCTGACTCTAAGAATATTTGTAATCACATGCACAATTTACACACAGACAAATACAAGTACTCACGTAAAACTAATAAAAGCAAGTCTTTAAAATAGAGGTAGATGGCATTATACAACAAAGCAGGGGCACTATTAACTTTCTCTGCACCTTTGTACAATGTGTATTATTTTCTTCTTCCTACAGGAAGTTACTGAAGTAGAAGTCATGAGGTTAATCATATGTTTATCATTCTCACTAATTCTATAAGTAACATTTTCATATGCTGAAAGATAAGTTACTTTGTTAGTCCTTGACTCTCTTCCCCATAATGTAACTCCTGTTACTGGTGTCCTTTGGCACTCATGAGCAAATGAAAAGGGAAAATGATAAAGCAAGAGATTGTCCCCACACATACTCTGAAAGTCCCCCTCTCCATTACTCTCTCCTCCCTTTCTTCATGAATTGTCTTTGGAGCAGGGCTTGTTAGCATTCCTTCTAGAATCCACCTCACAGTTACATGGTGATATCCAGGTATGCCTGACTCAGTATAAAAGGGACTGTTTAGTCAGTGGTTTCGTCTTTTGACCAAAGAGTACAAATGGAGGGACCCTGGCTCTAGCTGCATGTGTTGGAGAGAATTGCCTTATCTGGCATCAAACAGAGGGGAGCCCCTTGGTCCTGTGAAGGCTTGATGACCCAGTGTAGGGGAATGCTAGGGCACTGAGGTTGTTGTGGGTGGGTGGATGGGGGAGCACCCTTATAGAAGCAGGGGAAATAGGGGTGGGGAGAGGGGGGTTGTGAAGGGGAAACTCAGAAGGGGCATAACATTTGAAATGGAAACAAATAAAATAACCAATAAAAGTAATAAAAATTGAAGAAAAGAGTGAATAAATTCAGTCTACTTCTGCCATACTGATGAAGGAAATAATTTTTCCAGATCATGTAGATTGAGAGTCTTCCTCATTCAGTTTTAGATTTCTTGATTAGAATTGTTAGTGTCCACGAATCGCTCAGACTCAAATAGTATGCAAAAGCAAATAACATTTATTCCTGCATTTACCTGCCCAATTCCATTGGGATGGAGCAACACCAACTGAATTCTCAGATTCAGTTTTAAAAACAAAATGAGGAACATTAGAGAGGGAATAGGATGGAAGGTGGCTGCACTTAGAAATGAATGCTCAAATTTTCTTTAAAGGCATGGAAATTGAACAAGAATTTGGTCATGCTTAATAATATATATTCATTGAATAGATTTGGGTTCTGAAAAAGGGGGCTTCTTAGCTTTTCCTCACTCTCTTATTCTCCTACCCTCTTACTCTTATCCTTCCTGAACCTTCTCACTCCACCCTCCCAACATGTTCCTGGCCTGTCTCTGTGCTTGAACTCTAACTCTCTCTGTCTCTCTGTCTCTGTCTCTCTCTGTCTCTGTCTCTCTCTGTTCCTGTCTCTGTCTCTCTCTCTGTCTCTGTCTCTCTCTCTGTCTCTGTGTGTGTATGTGTGTGTGTGTGTGTGTGTTTGTGTATGTTTCTGTACTTCCTCAACTCCCCTCCCCATGCCCTAAATAAACTGTATCCCATACTCTATCCCTCATATGGGTAGTACCTCAGGGGGAAAGGATGCCTCTGCATGGGTCCTTGACGGCACCACCTTTCACGTCACCATTCTGCGCCTCTACAAAACATATCCTGGCACTTTCTTTCTTTTTATGAAACACAACAGTGCTGGTACTTTTCAAAGGTCATATTTCCTTCTCAATCATTTTTTTTCTAATTTTCCTTTTCCAGGTCTCATCTCTTTGGTCATATTATAGTACAGCCTCGACATCCATATTCACTGTGAAGAGATTATTTCACTTGTCTCATATTATATTACTTTCCATTATATGTTTTACATAGTTTATTCCCATTCTGTCTATTATATTGTTCTAACTGGTAATGAATATAATTTTATTGAACATTGATTCATGCAGAAAGTATTAGTAAATTGCTCCTTAAAATTTACCTATGAATGCGTATACTCTGCTAACTGTGTACTCATAGAACACAGGCAATATAAAGGTGGCATTCTATAACCTACTGTAATATGAAGATTAATTTAACATATAAATCTTATAGTTTCTACATTTAAATTGTTAAACTGTTCTATGTATTAGGATATGACAAACATTTTATGACCTTATCAGTATATGAATAGATATAATTAACATTATAAAAAGATACTTTATTATATAGAGAAAGTACATTCCCTCACATATTTGAAGTTGAAAGAAATACATAAAGTTGTCCATCAAATATTGCCATTTTTAGAAAATTTGAATGGTTTAGAAATTACTTAGAAAATGTTTTCCTTAAATTAATAAAGGAAGAATAAATAACTCAAGTATCAAAAATAATTCATTGCCTATTTAGTGAGAAAGTCATGATAAAGTAATGTGATAAAAAATGAATTAGTTGCTCTCCGGCACATTATGAGAGAAGAGTCTTCAATGTTATTGTCCATTGTTGAACCCTGGATGCAGCAATATCCTGAATACCCTTATCATCCTTATGCATTTTGCATTTTGGTAACTTAATTTTGATAGCCCCTTTGGCTCCTCTGCTAGAAGGAACATAGACTTTGTAATGTAACCTGGTCAATAACTCAGCTCTCTGAAGCTCATAGGCCCTAGCAGGGAACTGCCTACTTCTACCTTGATAAATCAAGATATTGTCAAACTACCTTTCCAGTGTTTATTTTTACACTTATATGTTAGTGCTATTCTCAGGCTTACTCTGAGAATTTGCTTTCTGCATTGGGAGCAACCATAATTCACCCAAATTTTCACCTTCAGAATTATTTCTTTAAACATCTGTAATGTATACCATATTGCTGTTCTTTTACAGGGTAATGAATTATTTTGTCTAAGGTTAAATTAGAGATGAAATATACAAATAATAATGGCCAAAAATAGGTACATATAAAATACAGAATCATAATGGGTAGTAATTAGCACAAAGCACTGATTCATTATCTTTTATTATCTACTGGAGCTAATCCATGAACCAGATCCATCTGAGAATCATACTCAGGGGAGTTTCAACAATAATTATTAGTTTGATCTTGGAAACAAAGAATAGTCCTCCTTACAATGCCCTACAAATGATCAACATTTGATTAATTGCTAATAATTTTCCTTGTTTTTAATTCCCATTTCCAACTTAGGTCCAAGTAATGAAAGTCTAAACTTATTTTCTAATCATTCTTGCATGATATAGTTTTATCTGAAAGAAGAAACCTGATTTGAACACACACACGCAACAATCAAACTCTGCATGTAAATCAGAAACCATTGATGAAATCAAAATAACATGTCAGCTCCAAAAATAGAAATCCCATAGTAATAGCCAGTTTTGGAAATAATGTGGACAAACTTAAAGACAATTCAAAATAATGATTATAACAAAGGTGAATAAATGATAAAAGACAAAATCAAAAGAAAACATCAAAGAAAAGAAAAATTGAACACGTAAAAATAGGGTTTGAGTATATTTTAAAGAAAATCTAAATTGGAATAATGCTACAAATGAAAACTTCAAGAAATCAATTATGAACTCAATGGAAAGCCTCACCCACAGAACGGATATGCCGAAAACCGAATAAGCGATAGAATGATAGTTACTGGAGTTAGACCACTCAAAAAGGTCAATATAAATTGAGTGGAACCTAAACAAGAATTTCAAAAAGAAAAAGAAGAAGAAGAAGAAGAAGAAGAAGAAGAAGAAGAAGAAGAAGAAGAAGAAGAAGAAGAAGAAGAAATAACATTAATTACAGAAATAAGATAAAACCATAGCAAAGGCACACAAAATATCTCCAATAAAATCATATAACACATTTTATATACCTAGAAAAAAGAGATACTTATCTAGAAACAAAAGACTGATAGAACAGGAAGTAGACAAGAATTTTTTTAAAAAAAGCAAAAAGAAGAAAGAAAGAAAGAAAAAAGAAAGAAAGAAAGAAAGAAAGAAAGAAGAAAGAAAGAAAGAAAGAAAGGAAAAAAGGGAAATGGAAATTCTTCATGTCTTACTAAAGTTGAACATTAAAACAGAATAATCAATGTTAACAAATCTGCAAGGGAGAATAGTTGAATCATCTATAAAGGAAGGAATACTAGAAAAACACTGTGTTTACTAAGGTCACAGAAAAACCTTAAAACCAGAGAGAAGGCAAAGGAGACCACAGTTGTTAACTCATATATTTCTGCCTAGAAAAAAAAATTAGTGAATTTGAATAAAAATGAAAACTTTCAATGATAAAACAAAGTGATTTATGAGAACAGAGCCAATTCTATAAAAAATTCAAGAATGATTACTTCAATCACAAGAGAAAAATAAACATACCCAGCTGGTCATAGAGGAGAAAGAAATGTGTCAATTCAATTATAAAAAAGACCAGAAAAACAGAACAAAATCAATATTGTAGACATTAATACATATATTACATTGCCTCTGAACAACAACAACAAAAAAAGTCCCACAGAGTAAAAGATTGGCTGAGAACACAGGATCCATTTTTTTAAAAAAAAATCATTTCAACACTCCATGGGACTTTTCCAATATTGAACACATATTAGGCCATAAAACAGCACATAAAATTATAGGAAAATTTAAAACACACCCTGCACTTCAACTTTGCACAATGAACTATAGCAAATAAATTAAATTAATTGTAATAGAAGCAACAGAAAACCATAACAGAAAAAACAAAGAGAAATGGAAACAAAATCCAAAACACTAAACAAGAAACTACTAAAGATAGTTGTGTCAGGGGTGAAATCAAGAAGGAAATTTAAAAAATTCTAGAACTAAATGAAAATGAAAACACAACACACTAAACTGTATGAGACAATAAAAGCAGTCATCCGAGGAGTTTATAACATTAAATGCTTGCATTATGATGAAATATATCTAATCAAATAACTTGAAGTTGCAACTGAACACTTGGGGAGAGCAAGTGTAATAACATACAAAATCATACATGAGAAGAGATTGTCATACAAAATCATACATGAGAAGAGATTGTCAAATTAAGAGCTGAAATTAATGAAAGAAATAAAAATCAAAGACTCAAAATTAAGAGTTTAAGTCCAAGTAGATCAAAGACCTCAACATAAAACCAGATACACTGAATCAAATAGAAGAGAAAATGGGAAAGAGCCTTGAACTCATTGGTACAGGGGGAAAGTTCCTAAACAGAATTCCAATGGCTCATGCTCTAAGATCAAGAATTGATAAATTGAACCCATGATACTGGAAAGCTTCTGTAAGGCAAAGGAC
This sequence comes from Montemys delectorum, assembly GCA_019843815.1. NCBI lineage: Eukaryota > Metazoa > Chordata > Mammalia > Rodentia > Muridae > Montemys > Montemys delectorum. Next base: position 10,317 of record JADRCD010216619.1, read on the forward strand.
ACAATAAGATAAATCTGCAACCTAAAGATTTGGAAAAAAAATCTTCACTAAATCCACATCTGATAGAGGTTTATATCCAAAATATAAAAAGAACTCAAGATGTTAATCACCCAAAAAGACAAGCAATCCAATGAAATAAATGGGGTATAGAACTAAACCAAGAATTCACAACTGAGGAATCTTGAATGGCTGAGAAGCACCAAGAGAATGTCATCCTGAGTGAGGTAACCCAATCACGAAAGAACACACATGGTATGCACTCTCTGATAAGTGGTTATTAGCCCAGAAGTTCAGAATACAGGAAGAACAGCCCACAAACCACAAGAAACTCAAAAAGAAGGAAGACCAGAATGTGAACATTTCATTCCTTCTTAAAAGGGTGAACAAAATACCCACAGAAGGAGTTGCAGAGACTGACTATGGAGCAGAGACTGAAGGAAGGACAAGTCAGCCTGTTAGAGCTGTCTCCTGAGAGGCTCTGACAGTACCTGACTAATACAGAAGTAGAGGCTCACAAACATCCATTGTACTGAGTACAGGGTCCCCAATGAAGGAGTCAGAGAAAGGACCAAAGGAGCTGAAGGGTTTTCCAGCCCCTTAGGATGAACAACAATGTGAACTAACTAGTACCCTCAGAGCTCCCAGGGACTGAACCAAGGAGTACACATGGTGGGACTGATTGTTCTGGTAGCATGTGCATAGTAAAGGATTGCAAAGTCGATCATCAATGGGAGGAGAGGCCCTTGGCCCTGTGAAGGTTCTGTGCCCCAGTGTAGGGAAATGCAAGTAGGGTCAATAAGTGGGAGAGGGTGGGGTGGCAAGCAAGGGGAAGGGGGAGGCAACAGGGTTTCTTTTTTTTTTTTTTTTTTTTTGGAGGGGAAACTGGGAAAGGAGAAATCATATGACATGT
>JADRCD010216620.1:0-11056 GCA_019843815.1 Montemys delectorum
TTACAGGATGATTGAGAAAAACAGCATTGGTCTATATAGTATAAATAGAAAGTATTTTCTTGTGAACAGGTTGTTTACTGTTGCCAGAACTGTATAAATAAAATGAACTAAAGTCTTTAGTTCATATTTACATAATTAATATACATTTTTCTGATAAATTTAAGAAACTCTTGGCAATTAATTGTACTTATTTATGAAATGCTCAATTTATGAGGCCTGAAGAGGAAATTCTCTGAAAACAGTAATGCTAACAGTAAGTGACAAAATGTTGCAAAGATAGTGTGACATTTACTAAGAAAAGTTAAATCTAGAGCAGAAGATGAGGAGAATAGCTGTCAGTGGGCAGGGTTATAAAAAGACTGGGGAGTATTTTAGAGGACAAAACCTTTGTCCCTCCTCCCTGTAGGGATCCCTTATGTTCTGAAATCTGTGTATTGTACAAAGTCATTTGAATATTGCTTCATAATACCTCTTAAATATTCCCCAAAGAATTTGTTTATTTTAATATGTCTCCAGGATATTTTGGAGAAATGTTTAATGACATGGAAAGTGATCATAATAGGAATAAAAAAACAGAAACAAATTATAACTACAGCACATTTCCATTCTGTAATTAAAGTCACAACAAAACCAATAAGTGAATGTGGATTTTAGAAAATAAACACTTTCAGGGGTTCTTAAATTATGATTTATTAAAATACTTTTCTGCCCAAATATGTATCTTTCAAATTCTTAGCATTGAAAAAATATTTGTCCATTCCCTTGGAGAAGGAGATGGTCTATTTATGAGCCTTGGCTTTTTGTTTCTCATTGAAATGCAATTTTTCATATGGAGAAATTTTAATTGAATTTTCTACACATCAAGAAAATCCTTTGATGTTACATGCTGTCAAAATTAGTTTTATATTACAACATGTTATGAATAAATGTGGTCCTTGACATGATGATTTAGCTTGACATCTTTTGTTTTCACTGTAGCATGAAAAGCCTATAGGCTCTGTAGAAACTGAATTAAATGTTCTCTCTACTCCTCCCCACAGCTTCTTACATCTCTACCCACTCCCTTTCTGTCTCTCACAAGAAAACTAAAAGGCTTCAAGGGTAATAATAAAATAAAATAAAGTAAAATAAAACAAAAACTAACTTATCAGAACTAGAAAAAAAATAAACACAAGGAAAAGAGACAAAGAGAAGACACAAGAAACAGAATTCCAGTTGTTCACACACTCAGTAATCTTATAAAAACATTAAACCGGAATTTGTAATACATATGCAAAAGACCTATAGGGTAAAAGGAAAGAAGAAAAGTCTAAATAAAATAAAATAATGAGATAAAATTTAAAAAATGTAAGAACAGGAAGAGCCTTGACATGACATTATGAGACAAGGAACTTACAAAGATGCCATTGAATTCATTTTCTGTTGGTCATCTGCTGGACAATCACATTATTTTTTAAAGATATAATTTTTCAGTAAGTTACATGTGATGTCAATATTAATTATTCTGAGTACACTTAAGGTAGATTGCATTAAGTTGTACCAATGTAGGATGAGTTTATGAAGCTGTAACCCCATTGTAGGATTGGGTACCTCTATGACAAAAGAGGATGTATTTAAACCAACCAACCAACAACCAATCAACCATCCAATCAACCAGCCAAACAAAGTTGTATTTGGGACAATGGAAACCCAGCAATATCCTCATTTTTGAGAGTTGAATATTAGAAACTAAGTCTTTCAAGAGAGCATTGTTATTGGTAATAGCCAAGGGCAGCAATTATTGTTTTTACACAATGCTGCCCCTGGGAACCTGCGGAGCACAGCATATTCATGGGCTCTAACCCAGGCACCCTGTCTCCTAAACTTTTAAGGTGTTCTTCAAAACTTATGTTCTCTCTCTCTCTCTTTTTTTTTTAACAAGCATTCAGATCATATGGTCCAGACTGAAGTTTGAGAATTGATATTCTAATTACTGATTATAGGAGAATCATGGGATGAGTGAGCTATAAGACAATGCACTTGTATATTCAAGGAACTAACAGGATGCTAAATCTTCAAGAGCTCTGGGAATAGTGGTATGTGGGTAACAATGAGTCAGGGCAGAAATCTTCAGCAGAGAGAAGGAATGTTTCAGGTCCTTGAAGTGTTGGAAAAGAAGAAGGATCGTGCAAGGGTTTCATGGGAAGCCTATGACAATCTCCCACAAGCTATAAGAACTAGGCATTACCTACCTCCTATTGTGCTAGTGGTAACTGGATGTGGTACCCATTTTGGAAAGCAGCAAAGAAAGTTCTGTTTTCCCAGGATAATGAGTTTTCAGAACAAGAAAATGAGGAATAAGCTGTTAGGAATCTGTGATTGATTTAGTTATTATCAGTTATGAGTTATCCAGCGTGTACTGGAAGAATATGATTATAGTCAGAGAATGTGTTCCATTACGGGCCATGTGGAGCAGTGTAAGAGGGACCAACTTTCAAAGGATCTCTTACTCATCAGTGTTTTTTCTGTACTGAAGGCAACTGATCTAATTCTTGCAGCAGATGAGAACCAGAACTAATGAGGACCTCTCTGTAAGCCACTGCTTCTCACCCTTGACTTCATGTTAGAACCAACTGAGTGAACTTATAAAACTTCCCAATGCACAAACTTACCCCTAGACCAATTAAGTCAGAATCTCTGGTGGGTAGGACCCAAATATCCACAACGTTGAAAACTCCCTAGGTGATGTGAAGAATCTAGTTTTGAGAAGTCAAACAAAAGAGCCAGTTACTTTGGCTCTGGGGAACGTGTTCTTTATCAGACAGACCAGCTTTGACTCAGTCTGTTTTGAGGTAGGAGTCAGTTTTGATGTCTTCCTGGGTCACATCATCTAACTAGCTGAGGTCTCTTACAGAAGCAAAGCAAATCACCAGAGCAGACCAGTGGAGTGTTTGCATATATCAGCTAGGAAAAAGTACAAAAAGAGAGTTTCTTCTTCAAGAGCTGAACAGTTAGCTTGATCTCTGCTCTCCGGGACAGTAGGTTACCGCTGAAATGGCAATTGATTATACATACGCGGCTCCCAGTGCACTATAAGAACTTTCACTCTTTCAGATGAGCACGAGGTGAAAGGTTCACAGCACAACTTTTCATGGTTAATTAGCAGTTAGAATTGCTCCAAGAAATCAAATCGGAGGAGCAGATGGACTTGCACCTTACCCGGGGCAGTAATCTGGACGTCCTGGCTATTAGTCTTGGCTGCTAATGACATCCAGAGGCACTTATGTATTTTTGCTTATTTTCATTTGGTTGCTAAGTAATTTAACTCAGAACTCTATTTTTTTTTTTTTTTTAGAATAGGAAAGAAAATGTTTACATCAGAACATTTGTTCCCATGTAATTTGTAACATGCCACCATGATGCTCTCCAGGCACTGGTCGACTGTTCTTAGGCAAAGAAATTTACAGAGAGGTAAATGTTTGTTTTTGGATTCATGAAAATCTTTTGTTTTTGAAGGTATCTCTCCAGTGCTGTATTTTGAACCAAGTAGGCTATACTCTTTAAGAAAGCCAGTTTAACTACATTTTTGGAACCATCTATTTTTTTTTTAAATTATTTTTAAACTATTTTTGAGGCTTTCATATATGATTATTGTGTTAACAACATCACCCCTCCCTGGTTTATGCACATTTAAAAAAAATAATTATTCAACACATATGTATATAACTCTGAAAGGATTCTTAAAAACATTTGTTCTTTGTAATTTGACTAGTGGCCTCATTTTTTGAAACCGAGATGTAGAGTTGCAATTTGTCATGACTTTCTTGCCTCTTGTTAAATTTTTGAGCCCAGTTCCACCTGCAGGGGAAAAGAGTGATTCTTGTCACCTCTTTGCACAGGGAAATGTGTGCTATTCTCTTTGGAAAGAAGGTACTACTTAAAGTTGACTTGTTATTATTTGCCCAGCTGGAGTGACAAAGAATGTCGGGAGACCTTTGTGATGTTACTTATTGTTTCCCTCACACTTTCTCCTCTCTGAAGTAGAGAAAATCGCTGCTGAGCTAAGGGCTACACTAGGGACTGGGTTAGTCTCACAAGTCTGTGCTACTTTTTGAGAGATGCCAGCATGATGTAGGTTCAAGACCAGTTTTCTAACATTTACTTTGTTCCTAATCTGCTCCGAGTTGATTCCCTCTGTCCCAGGCTCTTGCTCCTTCATCAGAATCAGTAAGAGTTGATTCTAAGTGTAACAAGCACCCATAGCCTCTGAATTCCTACCTAGTCTTCCTGTGCTTCTTTTTTCGAATATCAGGAATCTGGTCACGGACATCATTGCTCTACATTTACTTCACACAGATGACAACAGATTCAATTTTTATCTTCTAGTGTAATAACTCTTTGTGCTCTAATCACCTCTGTCCCAAATGATTTTTTTTTTTTTAAAAACAAAACAAAAAAAACATTGAATAGATTCTACTCTAAACCAATTAAATCAATAAATCAATAAATAGCCTAAGTGCACTTCAGGTGATTCTAATACACAGCTTGGGCTACATTCCACCACAATAAGGCAAAAAATCATACTTCTTTAGGGGATGTTTATACTTTGGAGTTGAGTAGAGGAAGTGTTTGAACAAATGTCTATTAAAGGTAATTACTAGTCTAGAACCAATGAAAACAAACATAACTATTGTTTTCTAGGGCTGTCTCCTTAGAGACCACGGCCTTCATTTGCTTTAATCTTAGATATCAGATTAGTGGTGGTTGTTATACTGCCTCTAATATCCATCCACAAGAGACTAACTTCCAGATTTTGAGCAGTAGATAATGGGAACTTCAAATTCACTTTATATTATATGACAAGTGAGTCACTGATCAAGAGAAACACACAATTTCCAATGTCAACAGGGTTGTCTCATCTCCTTATGTGCTTTGATGGGGAATTATTTCCTGTATAGTCTTGGACCGACTGTACAAATGCTATGATGATGATCACTGGAATAATAGAGACTTTGGGTTGGAATTTATAGTTTTCTAAGATTCATATTGGACCAGGCATTAGCAAATGAATAACTAAGGTCCTTCTTATTCCTGAAACAAAACTTTACATGTTGTGATGGTTATTCTTTGTTGTCAACTTGACTATATCTGGAATGAACTGCAATCCATAAATAGAGGACATATCTGAGAGAGATTTTCTCCTTACTTTGAAATGGATGAATCCACTTCTAGTTTGGAACTTTGAGGTAAAAGGCGTACACCTTTGATTTGGACTTTGATGTGGGAAGCCGTGTGACTTTCATCTAGATCTTAAGGTCAGTAAGACAAAGGCCTTGAATTTGGATCTTGAGGAAGGAAAACACATAACTAAAACCCATTCCTAGAGTGGGAAGACACACCTTTAATCTGGGCCATACCTTTTGCAGGCAATCAGTATGAGGACATAGAAGAAGGAAGCTTTTGCTCTTTGCTTGATTGCCTTGCTTTGCTAGTACACCCATTTCTTCACTGGCATTGGAACATACTTCTTTGGGATTCTAGCATATAAAAAAAAAAAAAAAAAAATAGAGCTATCCAGCCTTGTGGGAATAAGCAAACACTAGATTCCTTGACTTTCCATTCACAGCTAGCCATTGTTGGATTTAATAACCTGTAAGTCATTCCAATAAATTCCATTTATATATTCCATAAATTTTGTGACTCTAGACAACTCTGATAATAAACATGTATGATGTGTACAGTAGGCTTTTCAGTAATATTGTATGTGATAAAACCAAGATTCATTTCAAAATTGTTTATTTTATTATTTTACTTATGTATGTGTGTTCTTCGGTGCTGGGGGAGTCCAGAAATGGGAGTCAGTTTTCCTGGCAGTTGTGAGTCACTCATTGTGGGTGCTAGGAATTGAACTAAGTCTTCTACAAAGAATAGCAAGTGCTCTTAACTATCGAGGTATTTTTAATTTCTCTTTTGAACACCTGAACTTTTATTTGAAAATGATCACCAATAAAAAGGAGTTCATTTTTGGTATTGGTTCAGTAAAATGGAGAGGGCTACTGCATCTATTTTTCTTTCTTGTTTTTGTTTGCTTTTTAATACTTTATCTCCTCTTTGAATTGTATTTTACAACCCAAGTGCCTTTTCAGTTCCTTTTATGGATGTACATCCTAACCTACTTCTTACTTAAAAGAAGATTCTGTTTGAAGCAAATCAAGACTATTGCCAACTTATGGCTTCAAGAGTGAAGAAGCTCTTTTGCACTAGGCTTCAAGAAAATAAAGCCCATTATCTCTTTGGTTGTTCATTGATGGATCTGTAGCATTTATTTGGTATGTTATATCTCCATTAGTTTTTCTTTTCAATAAGATCATTTTATGCATGTTTCCAGGAAGTGGGCCACAAGTAGGTACTGTGGATGTTTTCTATCTGTCCTGTATGTAAATGACTTTGAAGAGCTTACGTTAAATGCATTGTTTCCTTTTTTTTTTTTTTTTTAGAAGTGTTTTTCTCCTCTCAATAAATTAGCTCCATTGACAAAATGGGATAGTGATAATAAAGGAACACTGTGGACCTAAGGAATGAGTTGGCAGCTTTGGACTGCCTGTCACTCACAAGTTAGATCTATGAGATATAGATAAGCTGGCTCACGTGTGAAGTGGCAGTTGGGTGATTATTACATAGGTAATTCACACAATCAGAGTGAAATTTTATATCTATTTCTCATGTTACTGAAAATTACTTCAGAAGGTATGTGTGTGGGGGTGTTCTTTCCCTGACCCTAGAAATCCTGGCAGGCTGTTCTTTCTCGTAACAACAATCTTAGGTCTCTGGTTTTTGAAGTTACAGAATATGGTGTTAATTCATAAAGTCTGAATCCATATAGTGTTCATTATTTTAATCTTCACTGATCCTTGGCCTCTTCCCCCTCTTGGGGAAGTCAGCTACTGGAGGTTTGTACCTTCCTTCATTGAGTCAGCAGATAAGAATCTTTACAGGGAAGGCTGTGCTCACAGCTTCTTTCTTACTCACATCCTAGCATGAATGCTTGGGTTTTCTTCCAAATTCAAATGCACAAATCAGTTCTCAAGTTGATGACGCTAGAAGGTGTGGCATTTGCGGGGGCAGTTAGGTCAGGATATACAGTTCTCATGGATGGCATTAGGGCCTTTATGTAGAAGATTTCCGACAGGTCTTGGTCCTGACACCTTGTGAGAATGCAGAGTAAACGTGCTATTCCATGAGCCCAGAGGTCAGTCCTAACCAGACCCGGATTCTTCTGGCATGTTAATTGTAGGCTTCTTGGCTCTTGGCACTGTGAAAAATAGTTATCTTTGTTATTAATAAGCGTTTCAATGGATTTTTTTTGGTATAGGAGCAGGAACAGACTACCAGTAATGCTCATCTCATTTAATTTACTCTCAAATGCGTTAGATTCATCTGATGGGAAAAGGAAGGAAAAGAGAAACAAGTGACATAAGATATAATAATCTGTCATGATGAAGTAGGGGTAGGAGATATATCTGGCAGAGCTTTGGAAATTGTAGATATTCTAGCCTGAAGATTTTCTTCTCTTTGTATCTCAGTGTGTATATGTTGGAGGCAAGGTTTGTTTTGATTATTTATTAATTGTTATTTCTCTTTTTTGGGTGTTGCTGAGTATGGAAACCCAGTCCTCACAATGCTAGGTAGATATTCTAACACTGAGTTAGAGCCTCACAGATCCATGGCTGCCCACCTCGCCATTATAAAGTTTTTCCTTTGGAGCTCACTTGCTTCTGTCTCCCAGTTGCTTACACTGGTGGGCTCTATAAGGAAAGGAAACTGCTCTTGTTATTATAACCAACACTTTTGATTGATTAGAAAACTGTGGCCTTTCAAATACAGCCTCTCTTAGATATTAGATTAGCTAATATAGTGAGAGAAAAGACTTTTGAAATAACAACTAAAATAAAGACAAAAGTCTAGTGGGAAATATTGAATCCTCCTACAGGGGTAATTTTCTAAGAATTGAGTTAGAAGAATTAGATTTACTTTATAAGGTCTCTAGTAGGTTGGATGATTTAGATCAGCGTTAGGTGCCAAATGGCAATAGAGTATACTGGGTCTGTCCTAATTCATGAGGCTGACAAAACACTTCATAACTCTTCATTTTTAATTGGCCTTCTGTACCTGAGCACCATAGATCACATTAAATGAGCCATGAAAGTTAAGTATTACTATGCTCACTGGACATTTGTATTGGTATTTTAGCCTTTACTAGCTTTGTGGGATTTACAAAGTTAGGGCATTTGAGGTATTAAGAATTGTGATTATATTTTACAGAGTTAATTCCTTGTAGCCTGTATAATATGAGAAAATAAATATTGTTTTTTTCTTAGAAGGGATATATGTTTTTGAACTACAAATGACAGGTTTCTACCTTATGTTTTAAAGGTGAGTATCTCAAGGTTCTGGTTGTACACATACATTAATACTTAAGGTCATAGCTAACACATTTGCATGTTGGAAGATTAGTGTATAAAGAATTTTTTTTTACTAATAATGTTTTCAACTTATTCATACTGTGATTTCCCCCTTTTCTAGAAAGAAATTGTAATCTTCATATTTTAATGGAATAGAATTAGAGTCTGAGAGGATTTAGTGACTCATTTAAGGGAATATAAGTACACTGGAATTATAATATATGCTTCTAGAGGATAGTTAAATTACTAGATGGAAAGATCCTCTGTTCCTAAAAAAGTTTATGAAACTGCATCATTAACACAAACCTCTCAGGAGCTATTGACGTGGTAAATCTAAGTCTTTTGGCTATGACATAGGTAGAAGTAAATAACTAACATATGCTATTGATATTCTAGAGTTAGGTGCTTTATTTAATCTTAAATCCTAAGTTCTTTAGAATAACCTCAGACTTGAAAAATAATATACAATCATAATAGTATTTTCAATGCCATTTAGAATCATTTGAAATAAAGAGTTCAGAGATATTAAAAATGAAGGGATACATAAATAGTGTTGCCTTAGATATTATATTATATCTAAGTTTGGGTACGAAGGGAGATAGTATAGCCACATTGTTATCAAAATGGCTATAGTCTAGGTAACTGAAGGAAATGAGGGTGCCATCATTGGATGTTAAGAATTTTGACAGTGGTTAAAATCTTGAAGCTGAAAAGAAAAATAGAAAGACATATAACTGTTTTGTTACTTAAGCTATGCATGACAAGAATTGAAAGAAAAAGATACTCTATAAGACTGAATGTAATTTTATAAGAATTTTATAAATTGTATAAGAAAACCACATATATATATATATATATATATATATATATATATATATATATATATAACTCTAACTCTTAGTTCATTATCCATGATGGCTATATCAAATTTACATATTTCACAGTTATATGTAAATAATATTTTTGTAAGAATTAAGTGCAATAATCTACATAAAGTACTGAGAATAGTGTCGGACATCTAGTAAGCACTCAACAAATGTTAGTTATTGCTATTAATGATATTTGTGACTAACATGGAGACTTGAGAAACATTGGGTCTCTTCAAATAACATCAGCAAATGAAAGTAAAAAATGGCATACAGCCATATAAACTCAAAGTATTAAAACCGTGGTTTGGCTCTGTCTCCCAAGTTCACATGTTTGAGGCTTGATCTCTATGTTGGTTAGATTTTTTTTTTGCCACCTTGACACAAGCTAGAGTCTTTTGAGAGAAGGGAATCTCAACTGAGAAAATGCCTTCTTATGACTGGCCTATCGGTAAGTCTGTGAGGCATTTTCTTGATTGATGATTAATGTAGAAGGGTTCACACAATGGTATGTGATGCTAAACCTGGACAGGTAGTCCTGAGCTGAATCAGAAGCAGCATGAGCAGCTATGAGAAAGGAAGTCAGTAAGCAGCACTCTTGTGTCCTCTACTCCAGGATCTGTCCTTCTTGTGTTCCTGCCCTGACTTCCCTCAGTGATGATTGTAAACTGGAAGTGTGAAACAAAATACCCTATTTGCCCCAAGTTTCTTTTAGCCGTGGTGTTTATCACAATAGTAGAAATCTAAGACAATGCAGAGTGCCAAGAGATGAGGGCTAATAGAACATTAAAAAGACCAGGAGGACAGATTAATTGGAAAGCAAAAAACAATGGATCTGGTAGTATGATAAACATTTTCACAAATTCAATATTATGAAAGAACAATTGATTAGCTGTCATTGGATGATGAACTGAAAAAAAAAACATTGCTCATTATCTCTGGGAAAGTTTCAAGTGGATGAAGTGGAGATGGTCACCTTTCCATTTCTGTGTAGAGTTTAGACTTGGGATGGATCAACTCATATACTGTTAATCAATGTTAGGAGTCCAAGAGGAACAACGTTTTATTGACAAGATAAGGTTTTTTTTTTTGTTGTTGTTTTAATTGAAACTTGAGTGGTTAGCTAGCTGTCTCTGGGAGACATTTGAAGATATTACTGTGGAGCTCAGAGCTAGATAGGTAGGCAGATTTGACCATCAATCATGTGACTATTACAGCAGACATATGGTACTTGAAAGAATATTAAGAGAAAATTGATACAGTAAATTGAGGACAAGCATAAGGAGTGAACCTTGGGGGTGTTTGCTTTTATGATGAAGGAGAAGGAAGTATAATTAGCTACAAAAACTCAGGGAATATTAGAGTTAGAGACTGGGAAAGGGAACTAAGCAAAACATGTTTTAAAAGTAGTGAGCCAGTGCACAGGAAAGAGGGTGATGGTCTTTTCACTCTCTAGTTGTGCACTACTTACTATGGATGTCGATGCTTCTTCCTATATTTAGCTGAGACTTTATTTGCTTCCTCCAATATCTAATGTAGTGTCTTGTATTGTTTCATTTCTTCAGAAATACTGAGACTTTATGTACAAACATTTACAGTCAAGAAAAGATAGTCATTTTAGTGAGGGAGGTGAAAGTTGCATAGCTTTAAATTTATTTTTAAGATCTTTTCCCCTGAACTTTGAGGAATCTATCTATGTATCTATCTATGTATCTATGTATCTATGTATCTATGTATCTATGTATCTAT